>JAQQAE010014966.1:0-12203 GCA_029823295.1 Pseudamia nigra
GGGAGGTGAGTGTGGGGAGTGGCATGCAGTGGAGGGCTGGGGAGGTGAGTGTGGGGAGTGGCATGCAGTGGAGGGCTGGGGAGGTGAGTGTGGGGAGTGGCATGCAGTGGAGGGCTGGGGAGGTGAGTGTGGGGAGTGGCATGCAGTGGAGGGCTTTGGGCTGGATTTGAGCCTGGGCCATATGGACACACACTGCCAGGCACTTAACCAACTGAGCTACCAAGGCACCCATGTTTTTGCTTATTTTGATCATTTTTGCTCATAGTGTTGCTTATTTTGTGACTTTGGCTACGTTCACGCTATAGGTCTTAATGCTCAATTCCACTTTTTTGCTGAAATCTGATTTTTTTTGTATGGTTGTTCACATTATATTTTAAATGCGACATCCATCAGACTCCACTGTGAACAGCCTGATGGCTCTGAAGTGACCCGCATGCACAGAAGAAGACATGATGTCACATGCAGCACACTCCTGACAGGCTGGTGGCAGTGATGCACCAATAAGTTGTTTGCCAACTGCCATAAAACACCAAAGAAGAAGCACACTGTATTTACAGAAGTAAATGTGGATGCTACACAAGCCGGTGAATGTGTATCAATTTTGAAGTTGTTGTGCAGTCAGAGCTGACAAAATTATGAACAAGTGGTTCCAAGTCCATTGTTTACATCTGATTTTGCTGCATCCTGCCTCCTCCGGCACAGTTTTATGACGTCTGTCTCACTTCAATGAGGTAAAAGATGAAATGCAACGTGACCATTCAGACTGAGGTCACTTTGAAAACCTCAGATACATGTCCAACTGTTTTTCTCAAAAAAATAAAAATAGAAACATGTAATCAAACCCCAGCACGACAGTGATTTGTCAGATTACTTGCCGTAATATCTTAATAACAGAGCAAAAAGTTGCAGATGGACCAGATCACTTATTAGAGGCCTCAGTAAGTCTACGTCTGACAAACTGACCGGCAGAATTGCCAGGTGGATTGTAAAAAACAGCAGACTGGTTAATATTGTCGAGGACACGGGATTTACAGAGATTTTACAAATTGCATCTCAAGATTCTTTGTACAAAACACCATCAAGAAGCATCATAATGTTCAAGATCCACGGGCTCCATGAAACTGAAAATAAAATAAAGAAAGTCAGTCATTCTGACAGGAGACACTGGACTTCAATGAGTAATACTAACTATTTAAATATCTTGCTACTCCTGCAACCACTGTTTAGCTTAAATAAACACATGTAAAGTGTATATATCACCTTCTGTCATGAGTGTCTTTGCTCCCACAAAATGAAAAACAATGAATGGGTATTAATTGTGATTAATCAAAATTAATCCACAGTGACCCCGTGATTAATCAGATAAAAAATTTTAATTGTTTGACAGCCCTAGTCTTTACTCTTTATCCCAGTAAAACAAAAAGACACAAGCACTAACCTTGTTTTGTTGGTTTCGATTTAAAAACCAGTGAATGATGATGATATTTACATTAACGTTAAATCAAAATAAACCAAAATGAATGACTAACAGCAAAGAGGGTGAACAAAAGAACAAAGAGATGAACATAAATGGTGAGAAATAAAAACAAAATACTGAGGGAATAAACAATATCTACACAATAAGGGAAAACAAAATAAACATAATGAAGAAAATATATGAAAGAATTAGAACAAAAATCTACACTGTGAATAAATGTGATAAAAAAATAAACTATATAATTAGTAAAAAGAACAACAATTGATAAAAGGTTGATTCTGTAGATTAAAATAACATCGTGTCTGACTGATTTCAGGTTTTTATTAGGCTTGATCTAAATGAAGTTACAGTATTTTACAGCAGTGAATGTAAACTGAGGACACAGTTAAAACACTGTGCTGTGTTCCACAAACTGAAATATAGGAAATATGACGACGTAGAGGCGATGTCTGGGTGATGGCCAGTTGTCATGTGATCACTGTGGGTTTTTACCATTAGTTCAGTTGAGTTGAGACCCCTTATGTCATACTGTGTCTTATTTAAGGTACGAGACATAGATTTGTTCTGGGAGCTCTCTGCCGTGCCATGCAACCAGGAAGTACACACCTTCCTGCTCTTCCACGTGTAGCCATTCATCTCATCTCATTTAATCAGTGGAGCACCTCCGGTCCTTCCCTCTACTCTTATTCCCTCCCACCAGAGATACAAGGTGCAGGAAAAAAGAAGTGAGGCAGCATGCTTTAACAAAATGAAACATCATTTCCTTGGCTCAGTTTGTGGCATGTGGGGCCGCTGTATTGTCTGTCTTTTACAAACCCCAAGTCCAGTGAAGTTGGAACCTAAATCCTAAATAAAAACAGAATACAGTGATTTGCCAATGCTTCCCAAGCTATATTAAATTAAATACATTACAAAGACAATATACAGTGCTGTGAAAAATGCTTGCCCCCTTCCTGCTTTCTTACTTTTTTGTATAAGCCAGATTATCAAACAAATTTAAATAATAAATTTAAGAAAACACAAGTAAACACAGAATGCAGTTTTTAAATGAAGTTTTTTGTTTTTAAGGGGAAGAAATTGAAGACATTTCACTACCTATCCAGGAAGCTTCTTCAGTTCTAAATGAGTTCTGATGCAGAAATCCAGAATTTATAATCTGTGGCTCAGGACTCCACCCTTTCTATCCTGAGAGGTGTTAGTTTCACCTGGGCCTGGGTTGTTACTGAGTCATTGGGGTTCCTGTCCATGACATAGGCAGGGTTGTAGAGGGTCGTTAGAGGTTAGAGGAAAACCTCTAAGTTTGACCCTATCTCACATTGGTGAAGAATCCTTTAAAAATATTGTGGATCCAAATGATGATCCAGATCACTTCCAGAATCTAATTGATGCACCCTTGTACGAATCCTGAAAATGTCATCCAAATCTGTTCATAACTTTTCATGTTGTGCACAAACAAACAAATAGATGAATTAATTAACACAGACAAAAACATAACCTCCTTGGTGGAGGTAATAAACCATCTTCACTGTATAATTACTGGCTGACATCAAATGTTTTAATCTGACTCGTTCATTCCCTCCTGTCATCAGATTTTCTGTTTCCCATTTAACCCTATGTGTGTTTTCTATATTTAACCTGACCGCAGTGCATTTCCCCTTGAGGACAGTGGGTTTAAGTTGAAGGGCAAAGTTAAATTTACAAAACATAGACACATGTTTTATGAGAATAAACACTAAAACAGTGCAGAGACGTGGCCTTGTTCTGTCATCAGACGACATTTGGAGAGGGCGAGCTTAAGACATATTCTGCTCCGTTTGTCATTTTAGTCACTGCCTATGAAATATTGACCATGCTGCTGAGCATTTATTAATTTATTAAACACATCATGCACTCCTTGCAGTAGGGTTTAATGCACAGGTGCCATATTTATGCAGCTCAAAAATGTTTTACACAATGATGGATGTGTATACACTCACCTGTCACTTTATTAGGTACACCTATTCATTTGATTTTTAACAAAAACAGGCAGCAACTCAATGTATGTAGGTCTGTAGACTCCGACGTGCTGATCTACTGGGATTTTCACACAGCGATTTGTAGGATGTACAGAAAATAGTTTGTAAAAGAGAAAATATCCAGCAAAGGTAAATCAAACAGCCGCTCGATAGAACTGAGGTATGCAGAATACCACCTCCGCCTTGAAGCGGATGGGCTATAGCATGAGCAGTCGACAGCAGACATCACTCCTGTCAGCTAAGAACAGGAAACAGGAGGCTACACTTCACCCAGACTGGACAAAAGAAGACTGAAAAAGCACTGAATCTGGATTTCTGCTCTGACATTCAGATGGTAGGCTCAGAATTTGACATAAAACACATGAAAGCACAGATGCTGCCTTGTATCAGCAGTTCAGGCTGGTGGGAGTGGTGTAAATATATTTTCTTGGCATAATTTGAAGCCCTTAGTACCAACTGAGCATCATTTACGCACCACAACTTACTGTACCTGAATATTGTTTCTGTCTCTTTTGTTTGTTTTTCCTCATTTTCCTGGTTATGTAGTCTATTTGTACACATTTTCTTGGATAGTTTGTTTATTTTGTTCATGTTCTTGATTATTTTATTTGTTTTCATTCATTTTCTAGAGTACTTTGTTTACTTTTACTTGGTTTCTTAAGTATTTTGCTCATTTTTATTAATTTTCTTGACTATTTTCTTCATTGTGACTCATTTCTTTATTTTTTTCAGATTTATGCATTTTCTTAAATATTTTATTCATTTCTACTAATTTTTTAAATTATTTTGTTCATTTTGACTCATTTTCTTCATTAGATTGTTCATTTTTTACTCATTTTCTTGATCATTTTGTTCATTTTTATTCATTTTTTCTTGATTATTTTGTTTGTTTTTATTCATTTTCTTGATTATTTTATTAATTTTGACTTTGTTTCTTGATCATTTTGAATCACTTTTTGGTTATTTTGTTCGGTTTTACACATTTTATTGATTATTTTGTGTATTTTAAGATATTTTTGGAGCAATATTTTCATTTGTACATGTTTTTTGGATTATTTTGTTAAATTGCTATGCATTTTCTTGATTACCTTATCTATTTTTACTCATTTTCATGATTATTTTACTGCCTTTTGGTCGTTTTCTTGCTAATTTTATTCACTTTTATTCATTTTCGTGATTATATAGTTAAGTTTCACTCTGTTTTTTAAAATTATTTTGTACATTTTTTTTTACAAATTTTTTTGATTATTGTCCATCCATCCATTTTCTACCCCTTAATCCTCACAAGGGTGGTGGTGTGTGTTTGTGTGTGTGGGGGGGGGATGCTGGAGCCTATCCCAGCTGACGCTCTCATATTATGTCATCTCTCTTTGAGTTTTCCCACAAGTTTCTGCTACAGTTGTCTGATAATTCTAAAAAAGGCTTTCGTAGCTTGGAAGGGGGGCAGTTTTAGTTGTATGTCTGTCAATTTGTGCTTCTATGAGTTTATGAAAGGAACAAAAAAATGAACAAAATGGCCAACAATATTAAAGATGAGAAGAATAAGCATCAACATTAACAAAAATGAGGAGAATATTAACAAAATGAGCAATAAATGAACACAATCTAGCAAATTACTGTCAAGAAATTACAAATGCATATTTTAGTAACAATAAAGAGGACAAGCAGCCGTGCCCATGCCACCAAAAGATTATGCAGCAACAAAATAAACAACAAAATTAAGGAAAATGGAACAAATAAGCAATAAAATGAAGAAAATAGTCAACAGTGTTTACAAATATGAGAAGACCATGTAATAAAATCAGAAAAAATAAATAAAATAAGCAATAACATTATCAAAAATGGGAAAAATGAACAACAAACTGAACATAAAATGAACAATATCAAACATATTACTATTAAGAAAAGAATGTACTTTGTCTTATGGTGGGACAAAGGCATATTTTAGTAATAATAAAGAGGAGCCCCCTGCCCCCCCATCACCATCAACAGATTATTTTGCCCTTTTCTGTCCCTTTGCCTTTTCCCACCAGTCTCTGCTGCAGCTGTCTAACGATCCTTAAACTGACCAAAGTAAAAATAACCTCTGATGGGAAAAAGACAGACCAGTGGAATATAAAGTTAAAGACCAACAAGAGTTAGTGAAGGACGCACTTATGCTTTTATACCCAAAAATGTCAGTGCCATGGTCGTTTCGAGACACAACTTTGTGCAGACGTTTTGTGCACACACGTCTTCAGTCACATTTAAAGGATGGAGTCAAAGCCACAGGCCTCATCAACGTGAAGTGATGAGCTGGGCGTAACAGACACGCTCACAGTGGCAGAGCGATGCATGTTTATGTAGGTTTTAAAATGATTCTGAGCTTTAGTGTCTGACAATTCACTGACAGTTCTACAACCCCTGATCCAAAAAACTTGAGCCTCTGTGAAAAATGCAAATAAAAGCAGAATGTTAACTGTGTGCAAAATACCACAACTTTGTATTTAACTGGAAATCACATAAAGACAAAGTGTCAAATGCAAAACCTGGCCACTGTAGCTGTTTTTTGAAAATTACTTGCATGTTTTGAATTTGATACCAGTAACCAGAGGTGGGTAGTACTCAAATATGTTTACTCAATTACATGTACTTGAGTAATATTGTCCAAAAAAATACTTCTGAGAGTAGAATGCGTTTACTCTCACTCAGTTACATTGATGGTGAAAAAATGACCTACTACTCAGTTACATTTGGCCACACCTCAATGAGTAGGGGTGAAATGAACAAAAAAAGCAGCCAAAAAAAAATAATAAAACACACGAGATCTAACAAATAAGCAAAAGTTTAAAAAAATCAAGTATATAATTCACTTGATTAAACTTTAAAAAGTTCTCAAAATAACCAATAGAAATTAACCAAAAGTAACCAAATGCATAACAAAATGAGCAGAAATGATCAAAAAGATCAAGTAAATGAATTAACATGTGCAATAAAACAAAGCAATTGAAAAAAAAATTATCAAATACACCACAAAATGACAAAAAAAACCAAAACAATCAAGTAAATTAACCAAAAACGATAAAAATTATCATTAAAACTGAACAAAGTGCACATCATTAAGTTACTCACTACTTGAGTAGTTTTTAAGACAAACTTTTTCTCAAGTTATTATTTTTTATGAGTACTTCTACTTGAGTCAAAGTCTACCCATCACTGCCAGCAACACATTTCAAATTAGAAAAAAACATCAGAGACCCGATGCGTGTGCACAGAGAACATAATCATTTTGAACAATCCACATCTACAGTCCTTTTATCAGAATTGGTTTTATTTAGAATTTTTTTTTTTTATTAGACTTTAGTTTTTTTCTTCTTTTTGTTGATTTTTTGCTTATATTGTTCATTTTATTTTATTATAATATATTAATTTCATTTCTGGGTAAATCCACAGGAGCAACTGGCGAGGGGCTAAAGAGCCACAAGTGGGCCTGGAGCTATAGTTTACAGATCCCCCGACCCAGATAATTTCAAAAAATTTTCCAGTTCGTTGTGACTAAGATTAGTTATGTAGCCTCAATGGTTGCTGGGATATCATCAAAAATTTATTATGGATATGAAATCATATTATGACCGAGCCACCCAAGAAGTGAATCACCTTGGGATATCCACCTGAGTAATATTCCCACCAAGTTTGGTGAAAACCTGTGAAAGCATGCTCGAGTTATCCTGCGGACACACACACACACACACCACACACACACACGCACACATACCCACACACAGACAGGGGTGAAGACAATTCCCTGCTTGCAACTCTGCCGGCACCAGTGGGCAGTCTCAAACGTTCTATTTGGACCTTATCAGTGATCTGGTGGTCCATCTTTAACTTTTTGCTCTGTTATTAAGATATTTTGGTAAATAATCTGACAAATCTCTGCTGCCCTGGGGTTTGACAGGTCACTATGGTAACTCATCTCACCAGCAGGGCCAGATGGAGAATTTTGCATCTTCTATTTTTTCAATAGAGTGTAGTCTTACCTGAGATACTCTCGACTGTAGTTGTAGGTAAGTGCTTACATTAACACTGTAATATTACTTTGTTTGAAAATTCTTTATGAAGTTTTACTGTGTCAGTTAGCTAGCAGTTAGCATTAGCTTACCCATAAGGCCTCATACATACTAGCTCCACCACCATCCATCCAAATATGGTTACATGCTATTTTTGGTGCCAAAATGTAATTCAGGAAGTCTCAACCTGATTGGTCTCAGAACCGTTCAGAATCCAATGGGTGATGTCACAGTTACTGTCCACTAATATATACAGTCCATGGTTGACATTCAGGGTAACTGGAATGGCACTCAGCAAAGTGCAGACCTTCACCAAAGCCCATAGCATGGGGATGGGAGGTATGTGACACTTCCACTTTTACAGAAATGAGATTTCACCCTCCTGTGGTCCTCTGACAGGAGATCCTCCTACAGTACGTGACACCTGACTGGTCGTCTTGCACTGGCTGATTAGTCATCGTTTCGTGCTATGCCCCTGGCCCATACTGCACTCTTCCAACAAGCCAAGGAAGTTATGTTCTCAGTAGCATCTGAAAGTTTGTCTGTTAGGTTACGTGAAAACTACTGACCTGATTTCCACAATGGATCTCCACCAAAATCCATTAAATTTGATTGAATATACAGTATATTGAAAATATCATAGATACACAAAAACAACACGTTTCCATTGGTTGGATCTCCAAGATGGCAGCATGTTCATCTGTCTGTCCATTTGTCTCTGTAATTTTTTGTCTTGGCCAGGACACACTTGTAAAAGAGATTTTTAATCTCACTGAGTCTTTTCCGGGTTACATAAAGGTTAAATTAAAATAAGTAAATAAAATGTTCATTCATCCATTCATTCCCATTATCTCATCTGTGTTGACTCAGGGATCGGATTCAGAGTCTTGCTGCTGTGTGTACCAGTGGTGGGCATTACTCAAGTACATATACCGGTACTCCTTTTACAGTGGTACTTTGGACAAAGAGCTCTTCTGACAACGAGAAATTTGGATACCGAGCGTGACGCTGGAACGGATTAAACTCGTTGTCCGACGTATCACTGTAGTTTGTTTTACAGAATATTCTTTACTCTTACATTTGCGATGAAAAACGTCCTTCACTCAGTTATGTTACACCTCAAAAAGTAGGAGTGAAAAGGATGGAATGAAAAAAACAGTAACAAAATAATTAATTAAAAATGAACTAAACAATCAAGCAAATGAACAAACAGTGCTGTGAAAAAGTATTTGCCCCTTTCCTGATTTCTTTCTTTTTCGTATATCTGTCACACTTAAATGTCATCTAATAAATTTAAATAATAGATTCAAGAAAACACAAGTAAACACAAAATGCCGTTTTTAAATGAAGGCTTTTATTTTTAAGGGGAAAATATCCAAACCTACATGGCCCTGTGGGAAAAAGTGCTTACACACTAAACCTAATAACTGGTGTTCCACCTTTAGCAAAGCAACTGCACTCAAGCACTTAGATAACTGGCAATGAGTCTTTTTAGTGCCATGGAGGAATTTTGAACCACTCATCTTTGCAGAGTTGTCAGAATTCAGCCACATTGGTGGGTTTTTGAGCATGAACCACTTTTTTAAGGTCATGTCACAGCATCTCAATGGGACTCAGGCCAGGACTTTGACTAGGCCACTTGCTAGTGTGTTTTGGATCAAAATGAGCAAAATTATCAAAATATTTAAGTACAGTAAATTAACAAAATAATCAACAAAATGGCCAAAATAATTAAATAGATCAACAATAATTAACTAAATGAAGAAAAATGATCAAAATATTCAAGTAAGTTAACAAAAAATAACAGAATGAGAAACAAAATGAGCAAGATCATTAGCAAAGATGGCCAAAATAAGCAGCAAATTGAGCAAAAATGAGCAAAATAATCAAGTAAATTAACAAAAATGAATAATTAAATGTTATGAGATGGTCTCTTACTCAAATACTGAAGTTTGAGTAGTTCTACTTGAGTGATTGTTATTTTTAAAGTAACAATACTTTTACTTGTTCACTGTTTCTGTGTACTCTGCCCACCTCTGTGCCTTACCACTTCACCAGAACACAGAAAACTGTTCAACGCTCAGAATTTCCAGGAAGATGGAGAGACACTAGATTTTGAATGTCTCACCCCGTGTTCAAACAAATCTTATGCCGTTGAATAAACACAGGCCAAATCCCCCCTCCACCCCAAATCACTTTTACCCATTTTTGTACCCAACAGTTAATCCAGGAGCATTAAATCAGATTTTTTTCACCCTTCTTTCTACCCACAAACACCTGACAAAAGCAGAGACTGTATAGTTGAGAGGCTCAGGATAAGCCTCATGTTTTATTTGCGAAAGCGGCCCCATTGTCCCATAAGTCACCTCACACAGCACTCTTCCGCTTCACGCCATGCTGAGTCTGTCGGCCTGTGTTAGCGTCACCCACTGCTAAAGCACTTAGCTTGTGTTGTGCTCGTCCTCTGTGGTCCGGCCGAACATCTATTTGGAGGCATGAGGAAACTTTGAAGCTTTTTCACCCACACACTGAGCGAGGGAGGCGCGAGATGCAGCGATGACGTCTCATGAATACTGGGCCTAATAAACAGCTCTCTGCAAGGACGGGCTTTTCATTTGAGGGGGTGGGAAAATTTGGTGTGTTGAAGACTTTCAGCATTTCTGGTGAAGTGTTAACAAATCCATTTGTGCCTTTTCTGCATCAATTTAAACCAAATAATCATCAAAATGAACAAAAATGTGAAACATAAGCAAAAGAATTAACAATGGGAACAGAATAAGCAAAATGAAAAAAAAATTACAAAATAATGAGCAAAATGAACAACAAAGGAAAAAAGAAAAAAAAACTGAACCAAAAAAGCAACACCATTAACAAAAATGAGAAAAGTGGACAACAAAATGAATAAGAGTGACCAAAATAAGCAAAAAAATTTTGAAAAAATTGAAAAATGAGCAGAACACAGCTTTTGCCAAGGCAAAAACTCATTGAGACCATGGAGAACGACTTTCCTTGAGGAAATTATGGTCCACCATCTGGTGGCTCACGAGGGGGAATCGGTGCACTGTCAACACTATATGGTGGAGGTGGGGTGCTGTTGATCTATTGAAGGAATACTTTGAGGAACTCCTCAATCCCACCAGCATGGGTTCCTTTGAGGAAGAAGTGCCTGGGGACTCTGGGGTGGGCTCTCCTATCTCTGGGACTGAGGTGGCTGAGGTTGTTAAAAAACTCCTCGGTGGCAAGGCCCTGGGGGTGGATGAGATCTGCCCAGAGTGGCTGTTGTGTGGCTGTCTTGGTTGACATGTCACTGCAACATCATGTGAACATTGGAGACAATGCCTCTGGATTTGCAGACTGGAGTGGTGGTTCCCCTCTTTAAGAAGTGGGACCAGAGGGTGTGTTCCAACTGTAGGGGATCACACTCCTAAGCCTTACCAGTCATATCTATTTGGGATACTGGAGACGAGGATCCATTAGATAGTCAAGTCTCAGATTCTGGAGGAGCATTGTGGTTTTCGTCCTGGCCATGGAATTGTGGACCAGCTCTACACTCTCAGCAGGGTCCTTGAGGGTGCATGAGTTTGCCCAACCAGTCTAGATATGTTTTGTGTATTTGGAAAAGGCATTTGGCTATGTCCCTTGGGGAGTTGTATGGAGAGTGCTACGGGAATATGGGGTGCCAGAGGCACTGGTAAGGGTCCCTGTATGACTGGTGTCAGAGCTTGGTCTACATTGCCAGTAGTAAGTCGGACTTGTTTCTGGTGAGAGTTGGACTCTGCCAGGGCTGCCCTTTGTCATCAATTCTGTTCATAATTTTTATGGGCAGAATTTCTAGGTGCAGTCAGAGTGTCGAGGGGTTCCGGTTTGGTGACCTCAGGATTGTGTCTCTGCTTTTTGCAGATGATGTGGTTCTTTTGGCTTCATCAGGTCATAACCTGCAGCTCTCACTGAAGTGGTTTGCAACCAAATGTGAAGCGGCTGGAGTGAGAATCAGTAGTCCTCAGCCTTTTCTAGATGAGGACCAGAAAATGAGGGAGTGCTCCATCCAGGTCGGGGATAAGGTCCTGCCTCAACGGGAGGAGTTCAAATATCTTGGGGTCATGTTCACAAGTGAGGGAAGGATGGAGTGGGAGATCAAAGGCGGATCAGTGCCGCATCTGCAGTGATGCAGACTCTGCATCAGTCCATCATGGTGAAGAAAGAGCTGAGCTGAAAGGTGAAACTCACGATTTATCGGACGATCTACATTCCTACCTTCACCTATGGTCATGAGCTTTGGGTCATGACCGAAAGAAGAAGATCCAGGATACAAGCGGCCGAAATGAGTTTCCTCCCCAGGAAGGCTGGGCTCCCTTAGAGATAGGGTGAGGAGCTCAGTCATCTGGGAGGGGCTCAGAGTAGAGCTGCTGCACCTCCACATTGAGAGGAGCCAGATGAGGTGGCTTGGGCATCTGGTCCAGATGCCTCCTGGATCCTCCCTGGGGAGGTGTTCTGGGCACGTCCCACTGAGAGGAGGCACGGGGAAGGCCCAGGACACACTGGAGGGACCATGTCTCCGGGTTGGCCTGAATCCCCCCAGAAAATAATTTCTCATTTCTCATTTATTTATTTGAGCAACAAAACAACAATACAGCAGCAATTTCCATGTATCAAAAGAAAATG
>JAQQAE010014967.1:0-12203 GCA_029823295.1 Pseudamia nigra
GGGGGGGCTAAATCCTTGCTGGCGCCCAAGTTGCCAGTAACTTCAGCTGGCCCTGTCCCCCAGACACACACAGTACAGTGAGTACACACATTACCGCAGTTTGTGCCACGACTATTTTTTTTTTTTTCAGGGTAATTTGATTTGACCAGATTTAAAAGCTGAATGGGCAAAAGCCACTTTATTTACTTAGAAAATGTTTACATGAAAAAAAAAAAGTATTTTAATGGAGGAGTTTTAATGGTTGGAGGAGTCTGCTGGCTACAACCAGGTTGGCGAGCACTAGCAGCATCCCTCTAATTCCTAGAGACTCATCTCTGTCTTTAACGACGTCGGTAGCGCTGCTGCCGGCAAACATATACTCAGTATATACCCGTGTATAGTCGATGGTTCTACACTGAATCCACCTGCTCACACGGTTGAACAGGAATGAGGTTTATGGCTTACTTTGATTATTGAGTGGGCTGATAATTCTGCTCAAGTGGCTCACGGAGGGACCAGCCCACCAGGATTTCTCCCTGTGCTACTGTTGGTCAGTTCGACTGTGGTTGAATGTATCTCAAGTAAAACTATGCTCTGTTGACTAAATAGAAGATATAAAGGTCCCATGCAGTCCAACTCTGCCAGCAAGTCAAGTTACCATATCATTATTAATCATAGCACAGCACAGCAGTGATTTGTCTGATTATATCTTAATATTGGAGCAAAACCAGACCACCAGATCATTAGAGGGCCCAAATAAAATGTTTTAGACCATGATGACTCAATATTTTCAGAAAGAATTTTTGGAGCCCAGTGAATGGTGGTATTCCAACTTAAAAAAATAAAAAACTTTTTGTGCCTTTCTTGGGGGACTTTTTTTGATAGGAGCAGTGAAGTCAGACAGGAAGGTGGGGAGAAGATATGGGGAGCGACATGCAGCAAGGGGGGATTCGAGCCCGGGTTGCAGTCAGCCAGCTGTGGGCTGTGGGTGCGTACTGCTCGGGACTCTACCAAATGAGCTACCGAGGTGCCCGGTATTACAACTTTAACTTAATTCCACATCATTTTCACTGAATAGTCCCAGTCACTGCCCATTGATTGGTATGTAATTTTACCCTTCATATTTCTAAATGAGTAGGCCGGCGTACACTCTGCAAACATGAATGTATGTAGTGTTTCATTGTCTCAGCTACAAATGCAAGTGAATATAGCATGCACTATGCATTCCAACATCAGAAAGTGACTGTGTCATGATACACTGTAAGAGTGAGATCAGACTTCCTGGAGCACTGGAGCCTATCCCAAACAACTTAGGGTGAAGATGGGGTACACCCTGAATGAGTTGCCAGTTCATTGCAGGGCTGACACATAAGTGGTGTCCTAATTCAAGGGTTGTAGCCAATGTCGGCCGTGAAGACTGCAGCACATGCCGGCAGCATTCTTTGTGGTCTGCGAAGGTTACACCTAACAGTCATTAAATGTGGCAGTCTAGCCCACAGAGGCTGGGCAATTTGCGTAAATCAGCACAGCTGTTCTTACCCTTGTATAATGACACAGGCACCATTCTTCATAGCTCCCTGATTTGGCAGTCCTTCCATCTTCATCATGTGCGCAATGCATTATGGGATTTGGTGTGCTGCGAAGGATACGTCAGTTGTGTCCTTTGTTTTTCGGCTGATGAAGGCTGCATTCGTCGGCTGCATATCAAAGAGCCATCAAAATAGGACAGCCTTCGTGCTGGGCTATGACATCAACAGCCAACAAATGCATACATCAGCCGCAACCCCTGAATTGGGACACAGCAACAGAGACAGACAACCATTCACACGCACATTCATACCTCTAGACAATTTAGAGCAACCAATTCACTTTGTTGATCCCAGAGGGAAATTTACAGTTTCCAGCAGTATCATACAGTTAAAAAAAGGATACACAAAAGAGATCTAGGGCATGCAGAAATTTTACAGATACTTACAGGCATAATAGTACACTGCAGTAGTGATACACATATAAGACACAGTATTTATGAATAAAAGTGCAGAGCCAGGCACAACACTGGATGTATTGGTGTGTGAGACTTACTGTAAGGTGCATTGGTGAGGTGCATTAGGGTCATTCAATGCAAGTGGCTTAGAGTCCAGAACCCTGAGTAGTAGGGGGTGTTAGTATTTATGTCCCCTACCCTGCCATGAATTAAAAAGTCTCATGGCGTGGCGTGGAATGATTTCCTCGGTCTGTCTGTTGAGCAGGACAGCATCCTGTCACCTGTCTTCCTGGAGGTGATGCTGTGCAGTGGATGGTGTGGATTGTCTATAATGGACAGGAGCCTGCTTAACATCCATCTTTATGCCACAGATGTGAGACTGTTCAGCTCTGTGCCCATAACAGAGCCCGCCTTCCTCACCAGTCTGTCCAGGCAGGAGGCATCCCTCTTCCTGATGCTGCTCCCCAGCATACGACCACAAAGAAGAGGGCACTCCAACATATACAGGGTGAACAGGACTGGAGAGAGCACGGTCCCTTGTGGTGCTCCTGTGCTGTTATCCATGGTGCCTGACCTGCAGCCCCCTAGACGCACATACTGAGGTCTGCCAGTCGGGTAGTCCATGATCCATGCTCTCAGGTGTGCACTTACTCCCATCTCTAACAGTTTGTCCCTAAGGAGCAGAGGCTGGATGGTGTTAAAGATGCTGCAGAAGTCCAAGAATGTGATCCTCACAGCACCTCTGCCCCTGTCCAGGTGAGAGAGGGATCGATGCAGCATGTAGACAATGGAATCCTCCACTCCCTGGTATGCAAACTTCAGAGGGTCAAGGGCATGGTGGATCTGTGGTCTCAGGTGGTGTAGTAGCAGATGCTCCATGGTCTTTATGACATCAGGTTAATGCGACTGGCCTGAAGTCATCGAGCTCAACGGGATGTGGTTTCTTAGGGACCGGAACGATGCATGATGTTTTCCACAGGTGCGGGACCTCCCACTTTTCCAGGCTCAAGTTGAAGATGTGCTGTAGAGTGTGCTGTAATATATGCATGTTCCTTGACAACCAAGAAAGTAGGTTCATACTGCATATCACAATACTACACAGAATAAGTGCAATGTTTAAAAAAAAAATTGTAAACACACCATGCAGCACTATGATGAACATGTGTCTTAATCCTGTTTAAAAATTGCTGGATTGCCACTTTTTCTCTTAAGAGCTGGACAAGAAGAGGGGAAGGGACAGATGCTTTTATGTTTGTTTGATTTGATCTGTCTCAGGAACTGCTTACTCCACCGTCAAGCCTGTATAGTTAATGTATTTGTTTGTACAGTTCAAGTACAGCTGCATAAATTACCATTCAGAAATGTTCTTGCATGAAACCAATGCCTGGAAGCTATAGCTCTTAACATAATGTTCCATTTAAAATGGCATATGCTGTATGTAGGTCATCAGCTTGTGTGTATTGGGATTGAATGTGAAGGTGTTTATTTAAAAGTTACTGCTTTGTTTCTTTTGACAAAACTGCTGTGGTGGATATCATAGAATTGGGCTAGTCACCATGATGGGAGATAAACATCAATTTCTGAGTCACAAAGAAAATAACAGTTGTGGTGTTGATGGAAGGACAGATGGAAGGACATTGGAGTGATGCAGCTGGTCTCTGAAATGATTTGAAATTGATACCTGGGTAAATATTTACTTTGTGTCATGCAGCACTAATGCTCACACATGAGCACCAAGTGAACACAGCCAACATCAACGCTTTGGGATTTATGAACCCACATACCTTACAATAATGACATTCCCCCAGTGACTAGTATATAAACCACCACAGGGCGTTTCAGTCATTGACTCACTTTCCACTTGACTGCCACATGCTAACAATGCATAAACAAACGAGTTGTCTTTTTTGTCTTGGAAATAATCGAATGTTCTATATTATCTTCTCAGTGGGGTGGGGGTGGGGGTGGATTTGGTGGTAGCCACAGAAAGAGAAATAAATGGTATTCTATTATAGGAAAAGAAGGGAAGACTTTTAATGGCTTTAATTTCTAATGGTTTCCACCAGTCAAAAGGACATAAAGTCATTTATACAGGGTTTAATAATAATTGTGTGGTGTTGCTGTTCATTCTGTTGTGATAAATGAGCATATTAATTAATAACCAATTTGGAAGTAATATAGATCTGCAGAAATACATAATAGCCCTTCTGAATGGGAGACTGTTTTCTAAATGATTATGTTTTCTTTGTCTCTCTGCAATTAATTCCGTCCACAGCAACATGACTAAGTTGCTGGAGCGCTTCCATTTCCATTGTTTTGTTGCTCATTTTTCTTGTTTACCCCGCTCCTTGTCTAACCCCAATTCCAAAAGTCAAAAATGCAAGTAATTATCAAATTATACCAATCTCCCCCCAAAAAACAGCCAAATATTTTCTACGCTCAGCACAGTCCTCACAACGTGGAGAGATACACAGCTATGTCTGATCTCCAACTTCAGTTCTCACATTTGGAATTAAATGATCAATCTAGTTCATTTTTTGGTTGCATTCTAAACTGTGGCATGGCTTTACATGCCTTACATGTAACACTACCACCTACTTGAATGCACACTAGAGACATACTTGAGCTATAAGCACCATAAGGAGGGTGGGATGCCAGCTCAGCGGTTGGCACTGTTGTCTCACAGCAAGATGTTGGTGGTTTGAATGATGGTCCTGATTCTTCTTGTTTTGAGGCAATTTTGCTTGGTAAACTTGAAATTCCACATCTGTCTGTGGCAATGCATTATGTAATAATAGAGTATTATGTAATAAACCAGCAAAATGTCACACATTGTCACTTCTTTGCATAATAATGCACACTTTTTGTAATTCACTCCGTCAGTGCAAGGGATTTCCAGATTCCCACTCATTTTGTAACAGATTATTACATTTGCAGTGGTCATTATAACTATATTTTTCATAAGTATGTAATAATAATCTGAATTACATAATATCCGAACAAAAAAAAGTTTATGATTTATGCTTTGTATTAACACTAGAGCACCCACATTTTCCTGTGGCGCTGAGTTTGTGACTTTTTCCTATATTTGTACTGTTTCATTCCCTAGTAGTAAATTCAGTCCATATTCAACTATAAAAATAAGGACATTATACCAGCATCCCCTGTGGAAATGCATTGATTTGTGTCTTAATATTCTGTTTCTGGGCACTAATATGTGTTTGTGTGTGAACTGCAGATATACAGTACCAGGTCATTTCCAACATTTCATAATGGAAGATTTTACAGATTTAGTACAAACACATGCTCTGATAGTCATCACACTTACCTATGCTTGTAAAGCAGTGGTTCTCAAATGGTGGCTCGCCGTTTATCTACTGTCAGACTTTTGATGTGCAGTATCTGTTGCCATGCCAACAGACATTTGACTGAAACGTAACAGGTTACATTCTACTTTGTGTTGTATTGTTCATTTTGCTCATTTTTGTGCATTAAGAGGGTTGCTTTCATAATTTTTGGATCAGTTTTGTTAATTTGGTTGTTTATTTTTGTTTTGTTGCTTATTCTGTTCTTTTTTTATTATTTGATTCATTCAGTAGCTCAATTTGTTGATTTTACAGACTTATTTTGTTCATTTATTCTACTCTATGTTTTACACTTTTCTACACTTTTGAGATTCTAGCTGATATTTCACACTTTGCTGTAAATACATCGAACTACAGCGTCTGATGTTAGCTTTAAATAATGCCTCCTGCAGTGACAAAGTATCTATTTTTGCTTTGGTTCATTTCAGTTTGGAATGTTTTACAGCTTATTGTGTTCATTTTTGTCAACTATTTTGGCCATATTTGTTTAACTTTTTTCTTTCCTTATTTCCTTTACGGCAATAAATACATGTGTATGTGATTATATACACTACTAGTCCAAGATTTTATAACACCCAATTATTCTAGTTTTTTTGTTGAAACGTAACAGTTCAAGTTTAATGAATAGCTTGAAGTGGTACAGAGGAAAGTGCTGAACCCCCTCTGTCTACATACGTAAAAGCAGTAATCGAACACACTGTGGTACCACACCCTCATGAGCATTATTTCAACAGTATTATTTAATTCAATAATTCAGTTTTATTTGTATAGTACCAATCATAATCACCAATTATCTCTAGGCCATCTGCCTTGACCGGCTGGGGTTAGTGGACTGAGGAGAGACAAAAGAAAAGAGTAGAGATAGAACAACAAACAACACAGACACTGGGTGACGTCCACAGACATTGGACTGGTCCAGAAGCAGCAAACACATACTGTAGGTAGGACATCAGGAAACCTAGGGCAGAGGGAAAAAGCACAAAAACTACAGGGAAGACACAAGTTAGTATCACAGTATTGCGAAATAGAAAATAAGACAATAAGAGATGACTGGAGAGGTGAGAGATAAAGAGAGAAATGGACGATGAGAGGGAAGTAGAGGGAGAGAGAGAGAAGAGATGGTGGGAGAGAGAGAGAGGAAAGGAAGAGATGTATAGAGAGAGGTATAGGAGGAGTTATAAAGGAGATAAAGAGAGAGGCTGAAAACAAAGTTCAGTGCATCACTGTCTCCCCATAGCCTAGGACTATGCAGCAGAACTAAGGGATGATTAAGGGTTTGCCACACCTAGACTTAAGTATATACTTTGTCAAAAAGGAAAGTTTTAAGCCTAGTTTTAAAGGTACTTTGTGTGTCTGCATCCCACACCCACATTGGAAGTTGATTCCACAAAAGAGAAGCTTGGTAACTGAAGGCTCTGCCTCCCAGTCTAGTTTTAGAGATTCTAGGAACCACAAGTAGACCTGCACTCTGGGAGTGGAGAGTTCTGATTGGTTTGTAGGGAACAATAAGGTCTTTGATATAAGGTGGAGCTTTGTTGTTCATGGCTTTATAAGTTAAGAAGCGGATTTTAAATTAAATTCTAAACTTTACAGGCAACCAATTAAGGGAAGCTAGTATTGGAGAAATATGATCTCTCCTTATATCAGAGAGCACTGTGTTGCTAGAAAAATGGTGTGGAAAAAGGAGCAAAAACAATGGAGGAGAGACAGCCCATCATAACACTTAAAAATGTAGGTCTTTCCTACAGAAATTGCAAAGAAAGTCAAGGCGTCAGTGAATACAGTTTCCTTCAAAAGACGCTCAGAAACAGGGAGAAACTCTGATAGGAAGAGGTCTGATAGTCCCAAAGCCACCATCTTGCTCTTTGGGTCTGCCATGTATGTTTATTAGTTTATACTTAAAACATACATATTTGTCTGGTCTTAATTCAGTAAAAGTGAGTTGTGACTTGTTGGCCAGAACAAAATGTAAATGCCAAGGTAAGACCAGTTGAGAACCAGTGATGTACAGTAAAACATATAGACATTTAAATAATTAAAGCAGTTACAAAACACAGCTGATGATTAAATGCGCATGTTATGTGACATGTGACATATGTTGTGTGACATTACTTTATAATTTGGCTGTTTTAGGTATGTAGAAAATTATATTGTGAAAGTTAAATAATTTTTTATTGTAATTCAGGTTGAGGGGCTCTAAATATCTTGTTAAAGTATCAAAACTCAGATGAAGGAGGAAAAACACAATCCCTCATCAAACATATGGTCCTGAGTAAAGCTGTTTGGGATTTCTGGATATTTGCAATGACACAACACTCTTCATTCGGTCCTCCAGACTCACAAGAAGTACCAAAACCATCCTGCCAGGGAATATTCACAATGGAATCCATGGCATAAACAGCAAAAGTGTGATTCAGGGCTGAAAACCAGGATGACACAGACTGAAGGGTTGCTGTGGCATGTTGAACTGAAATTTAAAACACATTGAGGGGACATTAAATTTAATTAACGTGTTATTTAGAATGATGTTATGGCTGACTGCTAATGGAAAAGAAGTTACATGATGCAAACGCAGTCAAAGCCTATCTGAAGAAAGGAAATGGGCAAAAAAAAATCTCGTTGGTTTTATTTCTAGCAGGGGTGACTACTTCAGTGACCTTCTAAAGCCGGACACACAAAGAGAAACGTGACTCACCTCGTCTCAACTCAACTGGAAATCTGCTTGACGTGCAGTGGTTCCCGACCCAGATTTTTCAGTCTTGAGGATGTCCCGACAGAAATCGTGCCAATTCAACATGTTGCATTGCCAGGACTCATGACTTGACTTTGTGACTTTTATAATGGTCAGATATGTAAACAATATGTGTCACAACGCAATCGATGTTTACTGTCGATAGATGGTGCAGTTTCCAGGCGTGAGTCGTGGTGTCAATCTGTAGCTGTGTGTGACGTACATTTAATCATGTACCAGATGACTGGACTCATACAGCTGAGCTGGGATCAGTTGTGATTCTCTATGTGTGACCGGCTAAACAGAGCTATTCCACAATACCAGTTTTGCTTCCGCTGAAACAGAAATAAATGTGTTGTAGTCAAGTAGCATGTGTAAATAATCCAGCAGAAATTTCTTGGACCCAGAAATGCTTGGTTGAAATGTCATCTGTAAGCTTAGTGGGATAAATTTAGTTTTAGTTGCTCAGAGCTACATGTTGGGTAATTAGCATAATCATCTGATTATTTGCCTTAAACAGGGCTGTAATTTTGCTTCCAGCCCACTTGAAATATTTAAGAGTAAATAGCTTGGACACAGAAATGGTGTTTTCTGTATTTTCTTAGATTAGCTTTGACTGTAAAATGATTTTAAAAGGCTGATCATGTTAGCACTTTTACATAGTGAAAAGAACATGTTGTATTTTGTTGATTTATTACATAATGTGGTATTATTATATGGTGCAAGGTTACAGTCTTTGTCTCATTTATAATTCCTGGTTTATTTAATGCATGACAGACTTTCAGGCTGACACCTTTGTAACAACACTAGTCTTGTACTCAGCTTTTCACATACTGATGTTTGGTCAGGCCATCTCAGGGTGGCATATTTCAACGCACAAGGGACCCCTCAAGCAACATTTTCAGGGGGTGTATAGAACTCTGGCAGATGGTGAACCAATGTCACGGTTATGTTTTTACTCATAAAAATAAGGGGCAAAAATAAGTAAGACAAAGGGCTAGATTCACAACGAATGGACTGCACCTGCTTTCTGCTTTGGGAATAGCGCTGCTTTACAGTGTGCAATCTGCTCCTTTCTTGCAACTTATTCACTAAAGATTTAGCACTGATGCCTTGCAGGCGCAAAAAATGCTCACAAAGTGCTGAACTTGAGTGCTATTTGCACTTGTTTATGTCAGTCCAGTGTTTCTCCACATTTCAGCACAGAGACTGGTTTATAAGGGAAGCTTCAGAAATGCAAAATGTGGAGGGCCCTGGAGTTTAGGCTGATTCTGCTATAAAAACACACTTTTGACTATTAAGACAGTGACCTCATATTTGCGTCTAATTGCCTAGAAACAAGACAAGTGTGGGAGAGTTTAGTGTGCACATCGCGGTCATATATGTAGGGTATAACAAACAGATTAAAGTCAGCAGCACTCTACGTCCCCTGTAAAGCTGTAGAGCTGTGACCTCTGTCCACCTGGCGGATCAAGGGTCACAAGTCTCCTTGATATGTACTGAACAGTTATTTTTGGCTTCTGTCATTTCTTTCTTTTGTGTATGATTTGGTTGCTCTGTTAGTTAATTTATTTTTTAATGTAAACGTTGGTTCATTTCCTAGTTCTGTTTTTATTCGGGCAGGTCAGAAATGATTGGGATGTATGTGGAATTAGTGATTTTCTGTGTGTCGTCACAGCTGTGTGCCTCATCTTTTCCGAATCCAAAAGACAGTGTGTGCCTTTACCCATTACTTTTGTATGTGATCATCAGGATCTGATCATTAACATTGTGTAATCTACTGCGTTGACTCCAGCATTAATAAAAATGAAGTGTGAGAAATGTTTCATAGCAATCTGATAACCGTGCTTCTACTTAAATTCACAAAAATGTAACATAACACAATATCAACATGATCAATATTTGACTGAAGAGATCATGACTAAGATCATCATTAATTCAGGATCATTTAAGGCTCACAGGTTTTTCAAATAATGACTAACACAGACAGACAGACAGACACAGATTACACATGAAATCCATTTACATAAATTGTGTGGGCTTTGAAGTTTGCATTGCTCTTCTCTGAATTAAGCACTGGTAGCACTAAAGCTCATTTGCACAGAAAAAGGGATATTTTGAAACAAATGTGTGAATATTCCTTCATTTGCATCTGTTTTTGTCCACAGCCTTAACTTTGACATTATCTCCTTGACAGTGCAGTTTGCATGAATTTCAGTCTTTATCAGTGTTATGTGAATTTTGCTTTTGTTTTTTGTTTAGCTTTAGTGCGATCTTTGCGTGAATCGGGCCAAAAACAGGGGAAAGACCCACAAAAACTGCATGGATGTATGAGAACTGTAGTCTCCCGTATGGATGTCCACCACTTCTGCCTACTGCATTTCACTCAGCTAAGTTCACCTTCTCTCAGTTTTTCGACATTTCAAGATTAATATTGACTTTTACCTGGTAACGCTGACAACTGACCCTATGGGGGCCCACAGACACTGAAAACAAATGCTATTGACACATGACCTAGCTGCAGTATCTGACAACTTGGTCTTTTAACAGTGGATAAGCAGCTTTTGAAAATTTAAGGCATACATCACAAAAGCAAGCAGAGCCCAGCAGCTATGCTAATAAAATATAGATTTAAATCTAATCTAAAATGTTTGGTCACTGTCAACTGAAAGTGTTTGACTTTC
The DNA here is from genome assembly GCA_029823295.1 of Pseudamia nigra. Classification (NCBI taxonomy): domain Eukaryota; kingdom Metazoa; phylum Chordata; class Actinopteri; order Kurtiformes; family Apogonidae; genus Pseudamia; species Pseudamia nigra. The sequence goes on from JAQQAE010014967.1 coordinate 10,744, forward strand.
ACTGGTGATTTTATCTTTAGTGTACTTATCTACTTGGATCAGCAATCCTGTGGCTGGATTTTGGAAACATGTAAAAGCTTTATGTATTAAAGGGGACATATTAGGCCTTGTGTTATTTCCTGGCATAATATTTAGATGGTCAGTGTGGAGCTGACCCCAGATCACTATGGAATTCCATAAAATGTAATCAGATTTATGCAGTACAGGCATGAAATCCAGTTACCTAACATTCAAAACAAAATATACAAGATATTGCCTGGCTACAGCTATCTATCACACTGATATAATAACTTAGAATCATGCCTTGAGATACGGAGGAATGGGAGCCATGAGACTGAATCTAAAGATGATGTATAAACACCATTCAGTGCATTCAGAACCACCTCATGCATTTATATGAAAGAAATAAGTGTGCACACGCTTGAAAATCAGATCACTCTTAAGACACTTTCAGACTGAAATATTGAGGCCGTGTTTCACTGGGATGCATCTATGGTGTGTTTAATATATTCACTTATCGGCTGTGAAAAATGTCATTGAACATCAACTAAGATAAATGCTTTTGTAGTTTAAACTATGAAGGAATCGCATTAGCAATGCTTAGATGCAATTTTCGGTTCTTTCATGTTACTTCAAACATCTGTTGAAGTTTGGTATTTACATAATTTAACAACAAAATCGAGGGGGATCTGTGTTTTCCATCTGTATGTCAAAGCATTTCATTACAAAGGAAACCACGGGTCGAGACTAGACTAGATGGAATTGCGAGGCAAAAGACATAAGTTGTCCACGTCTTCACTGCTTCACAACATTTCTCTGTTCTCATCTACAATCAGAACACTTTCCAAGCCATCACAAACACATAACAACCTTCGCATGTATTTCACTTCACCAAATGTTCTCTTGCAAATGCTTAAAATAGATGTGAATCATCTACACTGGGATGCAGACTTGTGGATTAGTCCTCCATCACACCAAATCTCCAGGGTGCAATCATGTCATTTACAGTGTTGCTAATGAATACCAAGCTCATTTCACTTTCACTTTGATGTTGATAATATCAGAAGCAGACGTTTCTGTCGTGTCCTGTTCAAGCAGCAAGATGAGTAGGCTCGCTTGATCCAACAGTTATGTGTTTTTACATAAGCCATGATAAACAGATGGTATGACAAATCGGAATAGAAAATCAAAGGGAAGGCGAGGATATGCCCATGTGATGGCAAAAACCAGTCTGAGGACAAGTTGTGAAATATTAGAAGACTAGCTTATGACAGAGTAGAAAATGTTAAAAGGTCCTGTATCTTAACACCTAAAATGTATATCTGTACTGCTAATACAAACCCTGTAAGGGTTGGCGATGGAGCAGGTTGGGTTTAAGTGTTCGTTTGTGTTTATGTGGTGTTTTGATTCACTGCTGCTGCTCACTCCTCCCTCCTTGTGTTTCAGAAGTTGTGTCAGCC
>JAQQAE010014968.1:0-12202 GCA_029823295.1 Pseudamia nigra
TCATTTCTTAAACACCATGTCAAAAGACACATCCCATGGTCATGGAAAAAATGTTAGTCCGTTTGAGATGGGTCAAACCCGATTGAGAAACTTTGGGATGTGCTGGAGAAGGCTTTGCGCAGCGTTCAGACTCTACCATCATCAGTGAAGGATCTTGGTGAAAAATTAATGCAAACCTGGATGGAAATAAATCCTGTAACATTGCAGAAGCTTATTGAAACAATGCCAGAATGCATGCTGTAATCAAAGCTAAAGGCGTCCAAAGAAATACTGTGTTAGAGTGTGTGACCTTTATTTTTTGGTGGCAACTCTTTTTTTTGGTCAGGCAGTGTCTTGTTCCAAACAAATCCAAACTGACTTGTTTGGATTTCTTTCAGCATCTAGTGGCCATTGGTGGTGTTATACTTTAAGACTTGAAATTTCATGCCATTGTTGCTGTGTCTTGGTTTTTCAATCATGTTACTGTTGAATCTAGTTTGATGCTTTCCTTTGGCAAAATAAATCCACATTCTCTCTAGAAATAGTGAATGCAAACATTTTCCCAGAGCCATTTTGATCTCATTTGTTTCATTTAGACCTTCTAACAAGTGAGTAGTTGGTGGTTTGGGACCTTTGGATTATTGTGACAGCTTGGCTGTATAAGACATTACATTAATGAAACAGTTATGGTTTAATTCATAAAAATGTTTCATGAAATTTACTGTTGCTTACTTTTCCATGACATCAGTTAGTGCTAGCTGTAATTTGAGTAACTTCACTTAACACTGATACCAAGTTTGTCTTCATACCAGGGCGTTAAATTCATTTCAGTTTGTCAGGTCTAGAAATGTATGTAATGGCCAGAGAAAAATGTTGGTTTGCCCCTGTACAAATCATGTGTTGTATTAGCATTTATCAAATAACACATACTAAAGTTAATTATGAAGTTTGACTTTGAACAGAAATGAACAGAAAGGAATGTAGTTCATTCCTTAGCTACTTCCGTCATTAGCTCCAGAAAAAACTATACATTTATTCTGATTAATTTCTATATTTACTTGCCTAACATGACGTTTTACTCCCCTGAACCATGAGTCCTAGTTTACACATTACAAATATACAGACACTGCTCCATTTGCTGACTGGCTGTCGAAAGCGGAAATTAAATGAAAAGCTTTCATTTTCTTCTGTGATTGTCTTTGGACACTATGAAACTTACATTCGGACAAACAGAGACTGTCTGGACGCCAGGCCAGGCGAGGAGTATTTCTCCACTAAAGCCAGAGTGCTGAAGCCAAACTTGTGGATTGGTTCATTGGAATCCAGCGGAGGAAAGTCTGTGTCAACTTCACCATCATCCTCTGCGATGTGCAAGCAGTAGGCATTCACATTCTCACTGTGCAGGTGTCAAGATAAAAAGACAGATTAATACTGTGAAATATAGAAGCCTATGCAGTATATTTGCCATGGTTGTGAAAGTCTCAGTATGTCAGTAATCTGTGTGAAAGTGAAATTCTCACTTGAGTTTGGGTTCCCGTCCTTCGCTGGTGTACTGCCAGCAGATAAGTCCAATGAGGTCATGCACACGGGCATTGGCGATAGTAACCACTGTCATCGGGTGAAGTTTTTCCTGAGCCATCTGCATTGAGAGGTAGACATCTATCTTTTTTGTAGCTGTTGTGCCAATGTGGCCCTTGGGAAAGAAAAAGATGATGAGTAAGTCTGCAAAGAAAATACTGAAGCTTACAAACACAACGTGTGTTTATATGACTCACCTTGCCATCAAATTTGGAGTATTCATTGAAGGGGTTATTAAGCTGCTGGGGACACTGCTCCAACCGAAGAGACAGAGTGGATTTGGTACCAGTCGTCTTCGGCCGGTCTTTAAAGTCCCGTTTTTCAAATAAAGATCCCAGATCTTCAACTGATCAGATAGCATAAGAATAAGTACAGCAAATATGTCAGGTCATGACATGAAAACAAAGATTATTTTCTGCATGTTAAACCCTCTCAAAATGAAAGGGAAGTGTTTGTATTGTCATGTACTCATTACAGGCAGTAAAGACTGAGTTGGGAAATGTAATGGCACACTGTGGCCCCTTCTACACCAAATGAACTGTGGTTTAGGTTCAATGGAACTTTTGTTCCATCTAGCAAATCACCCTGCATTTACACCAGTTCTGAGATTAATTATTCTAATCACCGCTGCGTCATCAGCAGGGCTGGTCCTGCGCATTTGTTGCAGATGTAAAGAGTACTCCCTTGTGTGGCTGTAAACATTACCATGATGGCAGGTCGCACAAGTTATCCAAAAACATGCCTGGATGTTATACTAACAACAAGAAGGTGAAGAATAACGCTGGGTGACAAACGACTGGTATGTTGATGGCATTACAGCAGGCTGTGTGGATTCCTCCATGCTGCTCTGTTTACAATGTGCATGCATGTACACACCCACTCATGTAGTCAGTTTGCACTTCTGGAACCTACTATTCTCTGGTTCAAGCTGGGAACCACGGTTCCAGGTTCCGAACTAAGCTTTTGTTAGTGTAAACACTTGGAACTAGGTTCATGAACTAGAACTGTGCTGGTTCCCTGTCACTGTAAAAGGGACCTGTGTAAACTCAACTACCACGTCATACTTCTGTGAATCAGCCACATGTGATTTTACATCCATGTCACTCCTGATGTGCATAACTGTAGTGAAGATTTAAAGGAATTTAATAAAAAGGTGTGATGGTTGTTGTTGGTAAAAGTTCTCACTATATGAACATTGTGAATAATTTCCATTAACGGTGAACAGAGATAACAGAAACAACAGTGATCCTGACTGTTGACCACCCAAATCTAATCAATTCAATCCTCGTGTCTGAATGAGCATTTATGCCAAATCTGAAGACAGAAGAATGATGTGGTACATGCATTGAAATGACTGATTTGTACCTGACTGGGAGGACGTCCTCTCTTTCCACTGAATATTTTTACATTTGATTTGGTTTTGCCGTTCTTTTCTTAGTCTTTCAAGTCTTTGGGCTGAAAAAAAGAAAAACACTTTTTTTACACATCTCTCAGTCCATTAGACAAATGTGCCTGGTGAAAATGTAGACAGACATATTTCTTAATGACTGACTTTTGTCAAGATTTGCAGAAGAAATGTCAGGAGTAACAAGAAACCACAGTAACACCTAAAATGATTCTACTTGTGGCTCGTGGTCTAACAAAACTCACCTGCTATGCTGTAACACAAACAGAGACATAAGTAGACAAAGAAAGGTCAACAAAAACAAATACGGTTTTCTTTTCGGTCCCTCTTATCTTACCAGCAGCCCCAGGTTTCTCGCGGCTGTCTTGTTGGCCTCCTGATGAAACAGTCCCACAGGTCAGTTTTCAATCTCAACCTCTCAGTCTGGAAATCTTACAGATCCTTGCCCAGAACCCCAAAACCACTACCAAGACTCCAACAAACTCAGGACAGTGGTCAAGAGAGCCAAAAGGAGACTGTGTGCCGACCTCTGGACTCCCTCCATCACCAAAACTTCATCAAAAATAATGCTACACATATTTACTTTATTACACTTTCACCTTACTTTAATTTGATTTCATGTCATGCTACTGATTATATTATACAACCACATCCCAACTCATATTAGATTAGGACTGATTTGATAATATCATGTTGATTATGAGACCAAAAGCTAAGGAATAAATGGGAATCACAACAATGACAATTGTGACAGAAGTGATGCTTCCTTTTCCTCACTGCCAACAACAACAGCTTGCAGAATGCACATTAACTAAACATCAAGCCTGTTCTGAATAAATGCTTAAATGTAATCTTGTGCTTGTCATTGTAACAGCAAAAGTAAATTAGATGCTGCAGGTAAATGTTTTCTCTGTTGGTCTGAGGAAAACAGAGTGAAGAGAGATAAAGATTAATTAGGATCTGGTTTTACTGACTGAGTATTCTGTGGGCCAGAAAAGTCCCAAAACATTTAATTAGTTGAACAGTTATCTTATTTTCATGACAAAATAAGTGTGCAAGCTCACTGAAAGCTTTTTCACACCTGACAAGTTCAGCATGAACCTGGAGATCTAGGTTAGCTGTCATGAAATTCCCCTGATATTTTTGCATAAAAGAAACATTACAGTAAGCAGTCCTCCTTCACTTGCAACTCATTACATAATCTGCTACACAGGTTACAGGATGGTCTCATGTCTGACAAAGCACCAGGCTCAGACTGATGTGAAAGTCGGATGGATCGAGAGAACAAAAAAAATGTGCAAAGCAGCAAAGAGTAAAAGCACAAGGGAGGACAAAATACAAATAGATTTTTGAAAAAAAAAATCATCTGCTTCAAAGTCATTGGATGAATATTCATTCACTCCTGCAGAGAGCGATTAGCAATGTGCACTTCACAATACACTGATAACAAATAGCTCTAGTCCCATACTGGCCACATCTGCTGATCAAACAGTCTTCATGTGCAATGCAGCCCTTTGTACATATTACAAGGAATCACAATGAATTTGTAAAACTTATCATACAATAAGGGCATGAACCAGTACCGATGTAAACCCAATTTGCTGCCCCCCCCACAGCAACCTCGTCTTTATAGACGCACAGATTTAAATGAGCCTCACTAAACTACAGGCCCAGATTAGACACACAAGCCCACTTCAAACAATGGCAGGATATGCTTTCTGGTTCTAAACCAACAGAAGGCAGTACAAAACCAACCAAAAATACATTTTTATTAAGACAAATGATCATGTAGCCAAATAGTTGTCAGTGCAACATCTGATAATGCTGATTGAAAGTTTTATGTCAATTAGCCCAGGATTATGGTGACTAAGATATGAGTTCAAGGTCTGTAGAGACTGGTTACCTTTCATGTGGCTGTAATCGGTGAATGTGTCTGGAAATCAAAAATCCACATGATCTTTGTAAGGGTTGAAGGTTATAACATTTGTGTTACTTTTTTTACTCATCTGATAATACTTTACTGCCTTTTGTAGATTTCATCTGTATTCAGGCTGCCCTTCCTTTTACAGTCTCCTAATTACTCTTTACCGAGTAAATATATGGGAATTACCATTGTTATGTTAAGCTGGCAAATATGGAAAATCTATAATTCAAGTACAAGCTGAATGCCTTGTACTCACTCAAAGATACAGCTTTCTAAACACATTTGTAGTAATCCAAGGCTGAAGGCTTGTGATGTTTTTTCTAAATATTTTTGCTGTAATTTCTCTATATACGTCCTTATTTACAGAGTAGTCATGAGCCAACAATACTGTAAACTGACATATATTCACAGGGTGAATGTTTGGCAGTTAAAGGACTGTAAAAGGAAGTGGTATTATGCTATAAATGAATAACTTGCTAACAGAAAGCTAATCCTGCTAACCAGCCTCAGCCCTGAGAGGAGCATACCTGTGTTGGAGCGCCGGCGGATGCCAAAGTCCCAGCTGGAAGTGATGTCCATGGACTGCGAGAGGTCGCAGGCATGATTGTCCGTCATGCTTCCGCTCCCCTCGCTCAGGGAGCCAGACCCTGCCGACCCACAACTGCTGCCAGGAACCAAAGCTAGCTGGCACTTTTCCAGGTCCACATCTTGGTCAATTAGTACCATCTCACACATTCCTGTATCATCGCTGGTCACATGAGACTGTCTGATGTGGGCCAAAATAATGGCTGGATTGTCCAGGAAAGCCATTTCTTCTTTTTGTTGTGTAAATTCTGGCTGTTTCAGTCTGTCTCAGACTCCTGTTTACGAGACAGTCCCCGTTTCTTCCTTTCAGTCTCTCAGTGACAATGCAGAAGCACCAGCTGATGACAAGTGGTAGACAGTCATTTTTTTGTCCCTTGATTAACTCCTGTGCTCTGAGATAAAAATTGAACCTGTTTCAGAAGAAATCAGAATCATTACACAAATCAAGATAAAAGCAGGAAGTACAGTCATTGTCACTAGGGTTATATTAGACAAAGAACCCCAAGTGTACAATATTTTACTGGAGTACATAGAAAACAATGGGTTATAGTTAACATATTTGTTAAGAGTGATTTTGTAGTGTTCACATAAGAATATTCCTCATGGTTTGTTCAGATTAATGCCTCCAACTGCCAATCAGCCAATGGCAGATGTTTCAGCCACTTATGGCAGTAACTATGTCAAATCTGTTTCTGGAGATTCCACCTGATAGTGTACAAATGCTCTATGACTTAGGCCAGTTATTCTGGTGGAGCCTTGAGGCAAATCTGCAGTAGCAGGTTATAGATTTGATTCAGGCATCCTTTTCAGTCAAAAAATATGGTCCTAAAACTCAACTCCACAATAAGGGTTCACAAAAAATTATTTTTTCAGTGTCACTGATTGATTCACATCAACATTTTTAAAACAATGGAGAGCATTTGAGACTGGCTGTCATTTCCCCATCTTCTTCTATTTAAATTTCTATTCTTAAAATTCTGTGTTGTGTCATTAGTTTCAGGTCAGTAGAAATTTTAGAACAATTGGGCCTGACATCTTGCTTTAATTTACATTACACCCTAATCTCTGTGCACATAAGCATGCACTTTAAGAAAAGTGTAGCTACACTGTCTGGCCACAAAAAGTCACCACCTGGATTTAACTAAGCAAATAGGCAAGAGCCTCTCATTGAATACTTACTGCACGGGTGATTATGTTCTGCTGGCAACAAGTTATTTAACTGAAACGGATGCAGTGAGTAGCTTTTCATTTCTTAAACAACTATGTCAAAAGACACATCCTGTGGTTGTGGAAAAGATGTTAATCTGTCTCAGAAGGGTCAAATTATTGGCATGCAACAAGCAAAGAAAACATTTAACGAGATTGCTGGAACTACTGAATTAGGTTCAGAACTGTCCAACACATTATTAAAGTTCAGTTCAAACTTGAGAAAAATCCAGGACTTGGCCTGAAAATTGTCACACATACAGCTCTTACCCCCCCCCCCATCCTGTCTCAAGCTTCTCCTAAACCCCTCGTCAATGCACATGCACCATTTACTGTCTGACTACAATCAGCTGTGTGACCTCAGGTATAAACATAAATGACTGACAGTCATTACTTAACATATTTTAATGCTTGCAATATGAAACAGTCTTTCGCAGTATACATGAGAAGTCGAGAAAATGCACATACAGTACACATACATATCAGAGCATATCAAGATGAACAGTCACTAAACTGTTTCAACCGTGCAGATCAGTTGAATTAGTGTGATAAGTAAACCTAATATTAAACTGATTGCCTGGTCTCGGGTCATGGAGGAAGGCTCCTCTGTGACCGGTGTTCTGATGTAGATACTGACTAGCTGCTGCTCAGAGGCTGCACCTCTCATCGTCTGTGACTGCTGTTCAGAGCCATGTGTGTCCTGTGTCAGAAGAAAACAACAGCAGCTGATCAGAGCCATCACTGCAGAGCTAGTAAGAGCCCACTCTTCCCATCCCCCATGACCGGTGTCTGGAGGCGTTTGTGTCCAGTGTCAGGACACGGGTCACAGACGACTGGAGGTGTGAGCTCTGACTGGGACCTTAACCTCATTGAGAAACATTGCAGTGTGCTGGAGAAGACTTTGCATCATCAATACAAGATCTTGGCAAAAAATTTATGCAACTCTGGATGGAAATAAATGTTGTGACAATGGAGAAGCTTATCAACGCAATGCCACAGCAAATGCGTGCCATAATCAAAACTAAAGGTGGTCCAACAAAATATTAAGCATGTGACATTTTTTGGCCAGGCAATTATGTGCTTAAATTGTTATTGAAAATATGTGACTTGTACAACAGAAAAAAAAAATCAAAATGGACACTATACATTGATATTCAGTCAAAAAAAACTGATACATTTTCCGTGTTAAGATGATAATGTTTTTCTATTGGCAGCATATGTAAACTAACAGCACTATTTATTACACAACAAATAACATCAGTGTACGTTTGCATTGACCAGTAAACGTGCACGTGTCCAAACAATGAGACTGTGCATAGTGTTTACACTGTGGACATGAAGCTGTTTATAACTGCAACACTGGAGAGAGAGCTGCAAAACAACCCCATCACATCACGACTCCCTTAGCATGTCAAATGCAATTCATTGTTTCACCAAACGTTTTCAAACAAATGTCACAGAGCCGGACCCATTTTGCAAACAATAAGCATAAACAGTCTTGAGACGTTTAAACAGACGCAATCTGAAAAGATTAGTTAACCGTAATCCGTGTAGCTAGAAGCTCTAAACAGCCCTTCCGGCTAACGCTAAATGAGCGAAAGCTAACTTAACAGTGTGCTACAAGGTTTATCCACATTCTCTATTTTCAGATGGTCATTACACGTTGACAGCTTTTTGCTCAGTTCACAGAAAAACGTACACGAGTCTCAATGAAATTCAAAAAATCCCTCAGTCAAAGCCTGGTCAGAATGAGACTGTAGCCTAACAGCAGCATTCACGTTAGCTAATGTGGCTAATTGTGTTTCCCAGCGTGTAACTTGTAACATGAACGCAAGTTAACGCGAAGCTAAAAGCAGTGCGAAAATACACGCGTTATATTTAAATAATAAAGAGTATTTAAGGACACATTTGACTCGAAACGCCGTGCAGTTAGCCAGAAGAACCTGTTCAGGCTAACAGTGTTAGCTGTGGTTAGCTGCTATCTGAGCCTTCCAAAGAAGTTTACAACGGAGTCTCACCTTTTGAAGTTACTTGCGATGACAGAGACAAATGTCGACAAAGCTCCATTTTATCCACAGGTACTTCCAACAGTGACAACAACCCATTTTTGGAATAGCATGAACATGTCACTGTGGCTGAATCACAATCCAGCTGCTGCCTGCTGAGTTCAGAGAGCAGCAGCCACTTCCGCTTCTGGTTTGGTTCCTTCAAAATATAAATAAACAACAGGACGTCTCCGTCTAACAACCTATTGATTGAAGAACTAAAAGATACACTACAGGACGTTTTCATTTTTTAGAATTATTTTCAACATTTCACATTAATACTGAAGACATGCAAACTGTGAAAGAACATGTATGGAATTGTGTAGTACACAAAAAAAAGAGTTAAATGATTTATATACTGTACATATTTTTTTAGATTGTCCAAGGTAGACACATTACTTGGGCAATTTCTTGTCTTCTTAATGTGCCCAGGTTGTCAGTTGTCTTGTGCAGACGAAGGGTGGGTACAGAGTCAAAAATCATATTAGCACTACTACAGCTACTGTCCAAATCCATATTATAACAAAAAATACAAAAAATCTCAAGAACTTTGCATGTGTCCCCAAGTGCAATTGCCAAAACCGTCTGATGTGCTGTTAACTTGACTTTTCTGAGGCTTTTAATTCTAACAAACTTTTCCTCTGCAGCAGAGGTAGCTCTTGGTCGTCCTTTCCTGAGACGGTCCTCATGAGAGAACTTCATCATAGTGTATGATGGTTTTTGTGACCACATTTGGGGAAACAGTCAAACTTTTTAAGATTTTCCCAGATTGACTGACCTTCATTTCTTAAAGGAATAATGGACTGTCTTTTCTTTACTTAATAGAATACTGACTGGCCGCAACTTGAAGATTGACTTTGTCATCGTGTTGTCAGACTTGGGGCCATATGTCTTGGACACTTGGGTGAAGAGAGGGGCCGAGCTGTCAACTGATCAACTGATCACCACCTGGTGGTGAGTTGGCTCCAATGATGGGGGAGGATACCAGTCAGACCTCCTGTCAGGAGGAGCTTCAACTCCCACCTCTGGCAGAGTTTCAACCATGTCATAGGGGAGATTGGGGACATTAAGTCCGAGTGGCCCTTGTTCCTTGCCTCCATTGCTGATTGGAGCTGTGGCCAGAAGGTGGTTGGTGCCTCTTGTGGCAGCAACCCTCATACCCATTGGTGGACACTGGTGGCGAGGGATGTTGTCAAGCTGAAGAAGGAGTCTTGTTGATCCTTCTTGGCCTGTGGGACTCCGGAAGCAGCTGACTACCGGCGGGCCAAGTGGGACGCAGCTTTGGAAGTCGCCAAGGCAAAAACTCAAGCATGGCAAGAGTTCAGCTGCGGAGAGGGGCTGTGACGCCTGGGTCACTATCAGTGGTTTTTTGTGTGTCCAGCTTCGTAGGTAGATCGTTGAAATTAAATTTGTTGTTTCTGGAGGCCATCGTGTTTTTTTGTAGGAAAGGGGTTTTTTTTTTTTGTTTCTCAAACAAATGTTTGGGCCTGAAAACAGTTTTTCCATAGGAATCTACTTGGCGGGTTTCGCCTATCGCAGGTTATTTTTAGAACGTAACCCCCACAATAAACGAGGGACCACTGTATACTCATATGCATAACAGGTTTCAGAAGTCTTAGCTCTTTGGAATAGTCTAATAGTAAAATGTAAGTAATGTGTATAATTGTTCTAATATGTAGCCTAGTGAAATACATTTTTAAAGTATATGTCTCTAAAAACTGCTGTAAATTATTATATTTGGTTCCCTTTTGTGTTGATTTTTATGCATTTTTTATTTTTGCTAATTTTGTGAACTATTTAATAGATTTTTTCTCATTTTTGTTACTTTTTGCATTATTGTGATGATTATTTTGCACATTTTCTTGTTTTTTTTTCATTGTGTGGACTCCTAATGAATTTCTATTCATTTTATTTTAGATTTTTGTTTGGTATTTTTGGAATATATATATGCTCATTTTCTTGATTATATAGTTTATTTTTGTTCATTTTGTAAATTATTTTTGATTTATTTTTAAATTTCTTTAACCTTCATGATAAATTTGTTCATTTTTGTTTATTTCTTGGTTGCTTTGTTCATATTTTTGTTTATTGGCTGCTTTTTAAAAATATTTTCTTATTTTTGCATGTTTTGTTGCTGTTGTGTGTCATCTTTTGTTCCATTCATAAACTGATGCAAGAAAAGGCTCAAAGTGATGCATGAGCAGCTGTCCAGAGATTCAGAAATGTCCATGAGGACCCTGAGATGCCTGAGTAAAAATGCCCCCCTTGGCAGAAATTGAAAATGGCGTTCGCTCTTGTCTCTTTGGGTCTTCATGACAGTAGGTTGCTCTTGGCAACCAGCTCTCATCTCTCAGAGGAGGAGGAGCTCAATTTCACAGCTTTTACATGTTGTCATGCTGTTCAATATTGATAAATGCAGAGAAGATTCTGTAAAGCTGAAGTTGGATGGAAATATACGCAGTATTTCCTTTGCTACAGCCTCAAACTTTAAACAGTAGTGACAAGCATCAACACTGAGGACCACAGGAGTAGATTTCAGGAAGGCTGGAAGGATGTATTAATTTTTTTTTGTTATTTCTTTTTCTTTCTTTCTTAAATTTTGTGATCTTTTTGCACACTCTGTCATCATTTTTGGTACATTTGATGATCATTTCTGATCATTTTCTGGAACATTTCCCTGATTATTTTGTTCAATTTTCTCATTTAATTTGTCCATTTTGTTGCATGTTTTGTTCAATTTTGTTCATTTTCATGATGAGTTTGCAATTTATATGTTTGTAGAGATTTTCTTGATGATTTTGTTCCTTTTCATTTTATTGATTATTTTATTGATGTTTCTATTTTGTAAATTCTATGGTACTTTTGATAATTTTTTGAAATTTCTATTACGTTAATTGCCTTTATCCCTTGTTTTTATTTGTATGTTTTACTGAATATTTTGGCCATTTCATTGCCCATTTTGTTCAATTTGGTTGATTTTCTTGGTTACTTGATTATTTCTTGACTATATTATTAATTTCTTCAGTTTCTAAATTATTTTATTCATTTTAGTTCTTATTTTGCTCACTGTTGTTTGTTACGTGATTACTTTGTACAAGCTATGGTAATTTTTGAGCACTTTCTGGATTTTGTTCATTTTCTTTCTTATTAATTTTAGTGTCTACTATTACTATTTTGTTGTATATTTTGTTCAATATCTTTCTTTTTCTACATTACTTTGCAAATTTTATGGGTGTTTTTGGTGATTTTAACAAAGAAAAACATCAACCTTGTTCATTTTATTGATAATTCTGTCTATTTTTGTTGCTTATTTGTTCATCTTTGTTCATTTTGGTGTTTGTTTTGTATATTTTTGGTCACTTTTCATCATTTTCTGGACTCTTGTTCTTTTTTCTAATTTTTTTTTCATTTTTTCCCCCATTTTATTAATTAGTTTATTCACTTTGCTGTACATGTTGCTCATTTTATTGATTAGTTCTT
>JAQQAE010014969.1:0-12202 GCA_029823295.1 Pseudamia nigra
AAGGAGCTGAAACATGCCGTCTGGAGAAGGCAGCCTTCAAACCTGAGACAACTGGAGCAGTTTGTTCATGAGGAGTGGGCCAAAATACCCACTGAGAGGTGCAGAAGTGTCACGGAAAGTTACAGAAATCATTTGGTTGCAGTGATTGCCTCAAAAGGTTGTGCAACAAAATATTAAATTAATGGTGCCATCGTTTTTGTCCAGGCCTGTTTTGTGAATTTGTTTTTTAAAATAATTCTGTTGAGCTACAATTCAACAGCAATGTCTGATTTTCATTGGTTAATTTTCATAACATTTTTATTTATTATTACTTTTTTCAGATTTAAGTTATTTCTGTGACCATCGTGGGTTTTTCTGTCATTTACAGAGGGTACCAACAATTTTATCCACGTCTGTATGTTTGTTTGTATGTGTGTCTGTCACCAGTGCAAAACTGTAATGCAGGGCCTCTTTTCTGACAGAATGAAATTTGTGGCACGAAAGACAAGCAACTCATGAACACACACATACAGACATGCCATGCAAGCACATATAAACATGCACACACTTCCACACTACTTGAACCCTGGGACAGAATGCCAAAGAGCACTGGAATGCGACCCGCTGACCTTGGCTTGCAGACTTCCACATGGAGACCGGACACTCGGATGGTGTGGATCGGAAGAGAAGGCCAGAATAGCTCCGGTGTCCGGTAACGGGAGACAGACAGTGTTTGTAAACTGTGGCCATATGACACAAACATACAGCCTGCAGCCACATGGGTATGCAGAGACCCAGAGCTGATGCAAACACATGTACAGTACTCATGTTCAGAGGTTAGAAGGCAGGCTGGGGGGGTGGGTGGACGGGGAACCGTAGCTTGAGATCAGTGCGTTGTTTTTCTGTTGTACAACACTAGGTTAACCTTGCAGCCACACATTTTTTCTGCTTTCATAAATCCTGACTTTCCAGTTTGACGTTTAAAGTTTTTTTTAAAATACATGCATACAAAGAGAAACCAACTTTGAGTCATTCAGCAGTGCTTCAATCTGCAAAATATACAGTAGGAACATTCTATGTATACAGTACATGTCAAAGCACAGAGACTCTATGACGCAGATTTATGAACACTCAGAAATGAAAACTCACGTTTTGCATGCGTTTCTGCAGACGCACATGATCTGAAACACACAACAGCCTCGGTGCCAAATGTTGCACAATGTGCTGACCTGTTTTTTCCTCCTTCTTGAGTGCATGCAGCAGAATCCAAGTCACGCATCAAAGATGGCAAAGATAAAGTGTACAAAAGCTAATTGAAATATAGAAGATATTCACTAATGTATTGTGCGTGCATCACAATGACTGGCTTTTTTTTAATCTAAAAATCTTGATATAAGGCAAAGTCTTTAGATTATGCTGATACAGAAAAACACTTGCTCTGAACCTTAGTCATTTAATGCATTCTTTCTCAGCTTGGGCTTCTACTTTCATTTTATCACAAATGTGCTCAAATACACTGACAGAGATGTTTAGTGTAAACCATTCTTTTATTCTTTTGTACAGACAGGCCAGGGGTAAACCCCACCCTCTATGCTCGGCAAAAGGACAGAGATAGATGTGACAGATCAGGTCCAACCAGTCACAGTGACAAATCTTCAGTGTTGCCCCACAATTATCTGACAAACTCTGCAATACTCACTCTTTGAAACCCTTTGATTTCTTGATAACAAAACAGCACATTTTGCCTAGTTTCCAAAGCCCTGAAAGGGTTGACTTATTCTACTTTAGACAATTTTTGTAGAAAATGTGTCCAGCAGTGAATATTTTCTGTCCTATAAAGTGGATCCAGTCATGAAAATAGTAGGAATTGTAAAAATCAGTAGCTTAATATATTAATAGTTACACTGGCAGAATAATACAAGGTGGGCCCACATATATGTCAGTGCAGCTCTTCTCAGTTCTCCTTTTTAATGTATATGGCTTAACATACAGTATGTGGCATGGTAGACTGTCAACTTTGAATGTGCAAAAGACTGACTATGTAGTTTGTCCCCTGGCAGTCCTTTTCAGCTCACAGGTGTCGCTCCTACCTGATGCAGACCGTCTGGTGCCAAAGGGCTGTAAAACAATCAGACAGCAGCAATATATTCCTCTGCCTATCAAATGGCTAACGGAGGAGGAAAAGGACTGCCAGTTTATCCAGAGACAAACAGCACACCGGTCGGTCCCATCCCCATTTGGCCCTGGACTATCTGCTTTGGTCTCTCTCAATCACTGTCACTTCACTAACAGATTCCCCGTGCCACATACAGACACTCCAACCATCCTCCACTGTGGGTAGAGTTACCAATCACACACTCAGCACTTACAGCTAATTCTGAACTGGACTGCTGGAGAGGTCTGCTGCTGTCAATGTTTGTAAAAAGCCACATGGTAAATACATTGTAATAAATGTAGTGCAGTTGAGGGAAGGATATTTATGTGATGCATGCCTATTTCCATTGAGCTTAGCGCAAGAAAAGCAAATTAAGCTGTGTTCCGCTCTACACACAAGACCAGGTGGAAAATTTCTGAGGACTTTGGGGGAAGGTGGGCATAAATGACTAAAGATGAACATAAATGAACAAAGTACACAAAAAATGAACAATATGAACAAAACTATCCAACAATGAACAAAAAAATGAATGTGACGGAACAAAAATAATTAGGAAAATGAACAAATATGAGCAAAGTAATCCCCAAAACTAATACAAATGAACTAAATAATCCCCAAAGCAAGCAAAATAAGCAACAAAAGGAACAAAATAGTCAGCAAAATTAATAAAATAATAAACAAAATGGCCATACATTTATAATAGTTGGCAAAATTAACAAAACATGTATAAAACTATCCGACAATGAATAAAAAATACTTTATGAAATTTTTGTCAAAGTGGACAAATCCCCCCCATCCCAGGTGAAATCTACACCTATGGCCAGGCCATTTATTCAGGTCGACTCTTGCGAGATGCCATTATCACTAGGGCAACAAGTGAAACAAACAATGTGTGGGTTTTGTATGTGTATGAAACACTAGACTCAAATCAGTCACACAAAACGCAGTCAGTGGGAGCGAGAGGATGTCTGTACTCAGCCCAGGCTGTATTTTCAACCATGGCCTGCCTTTAGGAGACACTGTGGGTGGTGGGAATTCTAAAGCTGCTCCAACATTTTTAATCCATGTTTACCACGGTGGGAAAGTCTGTAAACACAGGGTTTGCCACAGCGTTATTCTAACCAGCATGCATACACGAATCCGGAGTTCGGTGAAGTCTACCCAAATTTAACTCCCCTGTGTGTAACTTTTCCCATGATTCTTGTAACACTGTGGCACACAACCATAACAATTCAGGACAATAGTGTAGTAAACTGTTTATACTGACCATGTTTTTTCACATGCAGGTTTTAAAAGGAGCTTTTTATTGTCAATAAAAAATAATGTTACAATAGTTTAATACAGTATACTTCTCAATATAAATCCCACCCACCCTACCCATTCAGCAACAGCTGCGAAAATTGTTAAATGTACATGTACAGTAATCACCATCATACTAGTAATAATAATAAACAAAAAAGACCAAGCCGCCGTGAATTGATTTGACAGAAGTAAAACCATGTAACTGCCGTCCTGATGATACAAGCGGTGATACAGAAAAGTTACAATGAACCTTTTTATTCATTGTCTTGATTTATTTTGATATTTTCATTATCTTCACTTTTCATTGTTGTTCATTTTTATTTTATTTTGGTATTTTTGTATAATTCTGCTTCCTGATGATTGTTTCTCATTTTCCTTCTTTATTCTGATGATTTTTGTTCATTTTCACAATTATTTTGCTCATTTTGATTCATTTTCATGATTATTTTGTTATTTTTGTTTCACTTTGCTTTTTGTTCATATTCATTTTATTCTATCAATTTCTGCATTTCTTTGATTATTTTGTTCATTTTTTCTCACTTTGCTTCCGATATGCTTTGATTTTTGGTCATTTCCTTTATTATTTTATGAATCTCTCTTCATTAGGCCCCATATACAGTATGTTCATTTCACAGATATTTAGTTCATTATTTCATTTTACTTTGCATTGTATTCATTTCTACTCAGTTTTTTTTGATGATTTAGAAAAAATTCTTTTCATTTTCTTGATTATTTTGTCAATTCCTATTCTGTTTCTTGATCATTTGGTTAATTTTACTAATTTTCTTGATCATTTAATTCATTTCTATTTCTCTTCTTGATTATTTTGTTAATGTTTACTCATTTTCTTGATGATTTTGCCCCCCCCCCACCACCCCACCAATGTTCAGACAAAACCTCTTCCTTTGCTGCCACATTATATAAAATTTCCTCTTTGTTGTGTCTGATCTTTTCAAGTTTCTTGAAACAGCTCATTAAATCTTTCACCCAGTGTATGAATATGAGAAAGAGGTTGAGTAGACTTCAAATCCTTTTGAATAGTCATATAGTGAACAAAGTAGAAGAAGTCACAACAGTTTGTTGGAGTTTGGAAAGAGGAATGCTTTTGGTTGAAAGGTCACAATGAATTACATTACTGTCAGTTTTTATTACAATGCATGAATAAACCTCCTGCCTTTCTGACTCTGACTAATGCGTCATGTTGCATTGTACTGAGAAGCTCCTGTTTGTCCCTGTGCTGTTGATTAATCACAAACAGACTGCACTCCAGGAAACTTTTATTTCCTTTTGTGTCACTTTTCCTATTGTGTCGCTTCCGTAGGCAAAGACAATGTGAAAATGTAGCGTACCATCGGGATACACCCTTAAGTTCTGAGACAGCTGGTAAGAACTGATTTATATGCCTCACATGTGAGTCTTAGGCAAGTAAGAGTGCACTGTGTCTTTTGAAATCACAAGCTCTTATCTCCGTGTGCATATGAGGGAGGATTTTATCAGCTTATAATAAGAGCTGGAGGGAAACAGAGTGTACACAAAGTGACAAGGGATATGATGAAAACAGGAGAGAGAGGCCAGGTGGTAAGACAAACAAAAGATTAGGTGATATATATGATCACATCCACACATGCTGGGACAAGAACAATAAACAGTCATAAATGAAGACTGCGTGACAGCTCAGTTTTCTCAACTCCTGTTGCTTTGACTTGTAATTAAAAACAATATCCTTTTCATGGAGATGATGCTGTTCAGCAACATGAATGTGATACATTACAAATTACAGGAAACAACCTGGCACAACAGTGTGTGTAACTGTCAAAACACAAGACAAAAGAAATTCCATAAAGGGGAAAAAAATCAGAATCATTGTATTTATTTTCATGGCCACATACAATATATATTCCTACTTGATTACCTAGCACGGCAATACTTCAGTTTGGTGTATCTATTCATCTATTTTCATTTTCTTTATGTACCTTTTATGTTATTTTTCTTTATGTACCTTTTATGTTATTTGATAGAGTCATTGTGTATCCCTCTAGATTATGTTCTTTTTTCTTTAGCAACATATTATTGATTAAATGCACAATACGTAATATCTGCTGCTGTTTTTCTCAATAAAACAATAACATAAAGCTGTAAATTTCAGCTCACTCTACTAATTAGATTCTTCATTTATCTGTGTTCATAAACTCCTGGTTTCATCCCTGTATCAAACAAGTTGTTTCAGTGTTTGTTGCTTTAAATGCAAATGACCTTCTGTTCACTCTACACCTTTCCACTGTGCCACAGATGCCAACATGTAGATTTGATGGTACATTGTGCCAGGGTTTCAGGATGGGTTTGGTGATTCTGGATGACTGGCTGTATTTGTGATGCACGGCTGTGACATCACAAATATCCAGAAATCCAAATCGCTTTTTTCAGGTCTGGTCACCTCAAAAAAGGCTGTGGTTTTCCCTCTTTGACTGAGATTTTTTTTTCTTTTCTTTTTTTTTTTTTTTTGCAATATGTCTCCTTTACCAGCTACTGTATGTTAGTAAAGGGGAAGAGATTGGCAGGTGACCAAATGAAAAAAATACAAACTGATGTGACGTAAATAGATGAATCATTAAACTACTGTATAGAGTATATACTTAGTCCTTTATACCTATTTCAATGCATAACTGTGACATAGTACTACAACCCCAATGTCTGTATGTGTTAGGCTGATGAGGAGCTGCATTTTGCTCTGACAAGGAATAGCAATTTCAAAAAGGCCTTGAACTGTGAATGCAGAAGATGAAGTAAAGGATTACTGGAGTCTTGCAGATCTGTTATTCAGCATGGAAGCATGCTACACACCCTTACAACAGATAGAATGACACTCATGACGATATGCATGACGATCCGCTGTGACAGTTTGCTCTCTGATGGATTGTATGTCACAATTTGAATAATTGTGTGCCTACAATCAGCCACCAGTCATTGTGGTTCCTCTTGTAAAGTCTGTTGTCAGTGACGTGTGCGCTCTGCTCTGCTCTGGCTTTGGGTCAGGCAATCCTACATGAACACAGACTCAGAGAAATGTCCCTCTCCCATAGCCATATGCCAACCGAACCGCATGAGTCAAGCATCTGTGGTAAGTGTGGGTGGCTTCTCCTGTGACTACTCCCTGACCCATCTTTATTAAACTCCCATGCACTCTTCCTCCTTATTTCCATTTGAATCATCACTTAGAAATGAATGTTTACTTCCTGACCATGATGAGTTTAAATATACTACACTTCAATACTACACTGACTTTGAACAACATGACACAACTTTGTTTGCAGAACTATAGTCGAGTCACATGAGAAATCTGCATTACGTCACATGGACACATGCCTGTGCAAACATAAAACACCAGCAGACAGAAGGGAGTGGTGTTTGTGCTTCTGTACAAGTAGGGTACAGGCTGTCACGTCCATCACGTCTTGTCCATTACAAAACTCAATCCTCCTGCGTGTCTGTTGTTGTTCAGAGTAACAGGCAACAGGGGACTGAGAAAACACATCTACTGTCATGTTCACTTAAGAGCCTGCTTCTTCTCACATTAAGTGCCAACACTAAGCTGACTTACTCCATGACGTGCTGCCAAAGCTCTGGGCTCTGCTCCTCATCCTGCGTTGACGTATACATCCAACACTTGATGGACATGTGGACGTACTGTGCATAAACTCAAACATAACCTCAACACGTTTCAGTTTTAAATATCCTTTATCTGTTTCCTATTAGCGTGAGGGAAAAGTCAGGAGAAGCAGAGCTGCTGTTGTCTCTCTTTTGTCTGGGTGCTTCCTGTCCTGATAGAGAGCCAAGTAGAGATATCCCTGAAAGGAGTTGTGAGAGCAGTGGGGTAGCAGGATGCCCTGGACCCCTTTCAATGACTTACAATCTTATCTAGTCTGAGTTTGGTATGCATCCACTAATTAGTGATGTGTTTGAGTCACCCTGCCTCCCTCTCAGTCACACACTGTACAGATGGGATGTGAAGAGAGTTGAGCGTTTTATGTCTGTATTTGTTGATACGACAAAATGACTTGTATTTGTGGGACAATAAAAGTGGAAGGGACTTTAAAAATGTAGGATATTAAAGTGTAATGAAAGGCTAGATTCTATTCTATTCCATTCTGTCCTACAAATCTTAATTCCATTGAAGATGGAACATTGTGTAAAACTGAAATAAAATCAGAATACAATGATTTGCAAATCTCACAAACCCATATTTTATTCTCAAAAGAAAATAAATAATGTATCAGGTGTTGAAACTGAGACATTTTAGCATTTCATGGAAAATATCCTTTTGAATTTAATATCAGCTACACATCGCAAAAGGGTTGGAACAGGGCAACAAAGACTGGAAAAGTAATTGGCAAATAAAAAAACCTGGAGGAGCATTTGACAACTACTTAGGTTAATTGACAATAAGTCAGTAACATGACTGGGTATAAAAGGACCATTTTAAAAAGGCAGAGCCTCTCACATGTAAAGATGGGCACAGGTTCACCGGTCTGCAACAAACTGCATCCAAAAATTGTGGAACAATTTCAGAAAAATGTTCCTCAAGAATAAATTGCAAAGACTTTGAGGATCCCACCATCTACAGTGTATAATATCATCAAAAGATTCAGAGGACTAGGAAGAAGGTCAAAGGTCAAAACTGCATGTTCATGATCTTTGGGCCCTCAGGCAGCACTGCATTACAAACAGGCATGCTTCTCTTCTGGAAATCATTATATGGGCTCAGGTAAACTTCCAGAAATCACTGTCTGTCAATGCAGTTTGTCGTGCAATCCACAAACGCAAGTTAAAACTGTATCATACAAAGAAGAAGCCATATGTGAACATGATCCAGAAGTGCTGCCATCTTCACTGGGCAAAACTTATTGAAATGGGCTGAGGAAAAATAGAAAACTATTCTGTGGTCAGATGAATGTATTCTGTTTTTATTTATGTTTTACACAATGTCTCAACTTTACTGGAATTGCAGTAGGATGTAGGATAAAAGTGACTGGGGTGGTTGTGGTGGCACAACGGACATAGTGGATCAGGAAGCCAGGGTTCATGACTCACTTCATGTTGTGTATTTTTATGATTGTCCAGGACGTACAGTACTGTATACCAATGGGTACTGTGGATAGTGTGCATGCATCCACAAAATATCCATAAAACATAAAATCCATAAAACATCCATAAAACATAAAATCCATAAAACATCCATAAAATATAGCCTGTGCTCACAACTTATCACATACTGCTGTTTTGTTGAACAAATCCTCCATGTCACCTACAGATTTCTGGGAAAGCATTTGAATGCTCAAAGAAGGAGCATCAGGGCATCAACTTACTGGCATCACTGCCTCAGATCCAGAATTGAGCTGAAAGGTGGCGTGTGAATGTAGCTGAGGTGAGTTGAATGAAACAGAAACGACCCCTGGCTGAAACACACCTGTCCATCGAAGTGCTTGTACCCTAAATTATGCACAAATCAGTGGTCTGGTTCATCTAAACGGCTGAGGTCCTTAAAATATTCACCCCTGTACAGTCTTCCCAAAACTAGAAATAACCATAAGAGGTTGCTCACTGTTTTGAGTGAGAATGTGTTTGAAATCAAAGCGTGAAGGTGAGCTACAGTAGGTAAGTGCAAGAGTTACAGGATAATCTAAGAACACTTGCTTTGCATTTTACAGGTTTAATAAAAACAAAACACAAATAATAATAGAATGAAGTTTGACATCTAAAATAAAGAAAAATAGTCACATTAATTACACTTAGAATGTACGTAGTTTGGACTCTGTCACCTGCAGTGGTGGGTAGAGTACCATATTTTCCTGATTTAAAGTCGCGGTTTTTTGCATAGTCTGTCAAGGGGAGTGACAAATACATCGGGGCGACTTGTATTTTTAATAAATTTGACTCTAGGGTGTTTGACACACTGACAGCCGCTAGAGGAGGCGAGCTGCGAGCTGACCCTTCTAGCATTAGGTGCGTGGCCGCGGCTGCACGCCTGACTTGCGTTCCCCGAACAAATGCGACCTGTTCTGCAGAGCGACTAATACACGTTTTTTTCTTCTTCATTATGCATTTTTTGGCTCATGCGACTAACTTACCGGCGCGACATACCGGAAAATACGCTAAACAGAAAGAGTACTTAAGTAAAATTCTAGTGACTCAAGTAGAAGTACTCTAAATCATCAGTACTTTAGTAAAAGGAGTAAAAGAGAATCTTGTTAAAAAAAATGTAGTGAGTGACATCATAATGTGGAATTTATTACAGCCTCATATATTGATCATTTTTTTGTTGTTTTCTTTTTTCTTGCCTATTTTGTGTTTTTCAGTTTTTGTTCATTTTTGTTCACTAACTTGATTATTTTGCTCAGTTTTGCTTCAGTTGTTCCTTATTTTGTGGATTTTTGTTCAATTTCTTGAATATTTTATTTAATTTACTTGAATTTTTTCTTAATTTTTTCTATTTTTGGTCATTTGTGCTTATTACGTATTATGTAATTTATACATCAGTTGATTGTTTTCTTCAGTTTTCTTGATTATTTTATTTATTTTGTAAATTTTGCTCATTTGTTCATCTTTTTTTGTCATTTTGTTGACATTATTTTTCTACATTTTTGCTCATTTACTGTAGTTTGCACTTACATCTGCACTTCTTTATCTAATTGATTATTTTGTCATTATTTTGTCAGCAGGTCATTGAGATCTGACCAGATGCTCCTTATCGTTCCCTTCCACATGAGAACCTCACCAACAGTGGACACTTAAAACTCACTTAAAGACTAATTTTTATTCTCTGGCATTTTAACCAGACCGAGTCTTGGCATTTCTGTCATCTTTTATTTAGGGGTTTTGTCTATTATTGTTTTTTTTATACTGTATGTTCTTATGTTTGTTTTGTTTTTATTGCTGCCGATTCCCATTTCAATTCATTTGTTATTTGTATTTTTGTTTATGTATTGTGAGGTTGTACAGCACTCTGGTTCAACATCTGTTGTTTTTACATATGCTTATGAATAAAGTTGACTTGACTTGAGTACTACTCACTTCTGGTCACCTGTTGGAGCACCACCTATCTTACACCATTTTTCCCCTATCTAATTTTAAAACAATTTTTTTTCAGAAAAAGTAACACAATTTAATGATGCAATAATAATAATAAAAATGACATCATTTGTGCTTTTTGAACATTTTGAATATTTTGTTTAATTTTTTCTGTACAGATTATTTACATCTTGAACATTATGTTTTGTCACTAAACAAAACATTTTCACTCATTTCACTTCAGTCTTTCATTGTTTGACTCCTAATCCAAAAGACTTGCACTGGAAGATTTAACATGTATTTATTTAGCTGTCTGCAATGTTTAATCGCCCTGTAAAATGAGCTTCTTTTAACACTGTAATAAACTTAATTAGTGGGGACCTCGTGGAAACACTGAAGCTCACCTAAAAAAGATCGTGGCTCAGGGAGAAAGTCTCAAAGCACAGGCTGTTCTAAAGAATATTTTTTTAAATAAAAAAATTTGACTGCAATATTCCAATATATTAGTGTCCATCTGCCAACTATCTGCTGAAAGGCCTGTGTTTTATTTATACTGTATAAACTATCTTTACATGAATCAGTTTTCTGTTTAAGGATGCAGTGTTTTACTCCGTCATTTTCAGCAAGGTGTTATTACTTCAGCCATGCTTATTTGTCACTGCTATCATTTTCCTGTGTCAACGTACATTTTTAGATGGCTGCTTTCAGTTTGAACTGTAATCTGAATAAACATTTGCAGACGCCTCTCTGTCTGTCTTGTTTGTCTATCGCACAGTGTGTCCTTCTCTGTCTCATTCACACAGTGGTGACCTGAGAGGATCTCTGCAAACTCGCATTTGTGTCTGTGTGTTTGTGCGGATGTGGTGGGGTTAAATGTAAACACTAGGCTCCTCTTCCTCTGACCTCCAGGTTCTGTGGCAGATAAGGGTTAAAGACTTGGATATGATTAAATAACAAACACACAGGACCTCCCTATCATCACTAACGTACTGTAGTTTTCCTTGTTGAACATACATGGTGACAAGCGGTGGCTAGAGTAAACAGAAACAGTACTGAATTAAAAGTATTGTCATTTTATAATTATAATGACTCAAGTAAAAGTAGAAGTGCAAAAAGAAGTAAGTCTCATAAAAAAAACTACTCAAGTAGTGAGGAAATTCATAACGTGGAATTTATCACCACCTAATAAACCGCCTTCAAACAGGTCATTTTTTTATTCCCATAATTATTTTGATCATTTTTTAGTGATTTTGTTGTAATTTTTGATGATGATTGATTTTGTTGGTGTGTGTAAATATGACTTACATGCACGTGTAGCAGAGGTTCTCCTGTTTAATTTGATGTGCAATATAATTATATTTTTATTTGATTTTTTGCTTTTTGTTGTATAATTTTTGTTGCAGAGCAATAGCTCCCGTATCTGTGGGTGCTGGGGTTTAAGAGGTTTAGATTTGTTGATTTTTACAAATTTTACTGCTTATTTTGTCTTTTGTTTATTTTTTGTTAATGTATTTGGTCACTTTGCTCATATTGTTGCTTATTTGGTAACTTTTGGTTTTTTTTTGATTGATTGATTGATTGATTGATTCTTTATTTCGAGCAATGTATTACATAAACCCATATGCAGTACACAACAAAAAAAAACATGAACAATGATAATAATATAATATAATAATAGTCATCATCATTCACATCATCATC
>JAQQAE010014970.1:0-12201 GCA_029823295.1 Pseudamia nigra
TTCAACATCATTTCAGGTGACGACCTCTTGAAGTGCATCAAGAGAATGCCAAGAGTGTGCAAAGTTACTTTGAAGAAACTAGAATACAGTATGACATGTTTTCAGTAATTTCACACTTTAAGTACATGCATAATTCCATATGTGTTCATTCATAGTTTTGATGCCTTCAGTGAGAATCTGCAATGTAAATGTTCATTAACATAAAGGAAACGCATTGAATGAGAAGGAGTGTCCAAACTTTTGGCCTGTACAGCAGATTAACTGTCCTAAACTCAGTCTTGATCTGGTTAAAAATAATCTCAAAAGACCTTAATTAGCAGTGACTTTAAATGTCTGATACCTGTAGAGATGAAATTACCAACCACCGCATTTGAATTTGTCATTTTTGGTGTTTTTGTGTTTGTTGAATGATGTGATTGTTAAATGCGGAGTCGGTATGAGTCTCTACTCATCTGCAGTCTCCTCACTGACTGGAGGAGCTGTATTTCTGCCGTTCATCCAGTAGGTGGAGCTGTTACCTGTGCGTCCATATCCCAGGTGCACCTGTTGCCATAGCAGCACAAAGATAGTAGTGTTTCTCTGAGCACCAAGGGAGTTAGAAGTGTGTCTCTGTGTTTGTGTGCCTGTTTGCTATGTGAATGTGTCCCTTGCTTATTTGAATTCACTTTTCTAATGCTCACACTGTCTTTTACCTCGGGGAGTTTTCAGAAGTGTGTCGATCCTTCTGCAACTTTATAATGACGGGGCTGCTGTCTGTGTTCTCTCTGCTCCCCGTCCAGGCCCTGAGGAGGGGAGGAGATGGAAGAGAAGAAGTTGGGGAAGAGCCAGGGACGCCAGGAGTAAAACTGACTGGTGGGCAGAGATCGTCATCGCAGGACGGTGGGGAATCGTCTGATAAGGATGCTGAGAGGTACTTTGTAGCAGATTCATACCATGAAAACAATACAAAATAAATATGTTAACCCTTGTATGGTATTCAGGTCAAATTGGGTGGTGGGAGGAGCTCCCAGGGTGGCCCAGTGCAGGGTGTAGAGAGGGTTGAGTACCACCAGTATTATCCACCTTTTAACAGTCAATACGAGGGTTAAAGGAGCAGAAAGAAGGCCTGAGTTTGAGCAGTTTTATGCTCTGTTCCAGTTGTATTCGGAAGCCGGAATTTCCAAGTTCCTAGTTGGAAATTTCAACTGGAAATTATTCAGCGTCAAATCAGAATTCTCGGAAAAGTCGGAGCAACCCTGCCTGTACGATTCAATATGGCTACCAGTCAATGACTGGATGAACACCGCTAATTTTTGTTGTATTGGTACCATTCATTTTTTTATCCCTTGCATGTTACTATGCTGTTTGTATGTGGAAAATGCCATGTGCAGATGTTTGGAAGTTGTCCATGTCCCAATCAGTTCAGAGTTTATGCCACTCCCAGTTTTCTGAACACAGCATGAAAAGCACAAACCACATTTATGAACTGTGACTATTTAACCCATGTTGGTTGGCAATAGAAGATATTCACAGTAAATGTAATTCTGCAAGAAAAGCATTGACAAAGAATGAAAAATATGTTTTTTGCTGCTTCCTGAAGCCTCTTGTGGAAAGCCAATGAAAAGCTGAGCCAAGTGCTGGTGGACGTCCTGAAGACCACGGCAGCAGCAGAAGAAACCATGGGCCTCCACATGCAGAGTCTACATGAAGCTTCCAGTGCAGGACAACAGGCTGCAGCTCCACATGGGGCCACACAGAGAGGCAGACCTGCTGCAGGTACCTGACATCAGTGTCAAATGAGTGACTGGTGCATGCATCGTTCTGTAGAGAACTGCTGCAGATCCTTGACCACCTAAGACTAGAAGTCACAGTATTATGTATGAAATCTTTTTTTGTTAAACCTGCTGAATAACAAATCATTTGCAATCAGTATGAGCAAGTTGGTTATTTTACGCCAGTCATTAAATAACTGTAAATCTGAATTTGTCAATTACCACAAACACATTTATTTTTGTCGCAGTGAGTCTATCACGTCTGTGCCCACATTTCTGAAATATTTAAATCTAAAATTATATCCAATGTTTGGCTTTTTACTTTTAATAATTTATTGGGACGATATAGATTTCTTCATGCTGTATAATCTTTTGTTCATTACTTGGCCAATTTGTGGATAATTTTGGTCATTTTTGTTCATTTTGTTGCTTGTTTTGTTCAGGTTTTGCTGGTTTTGTTGAATGTTTATATCCATTTTGGCCAATTTGTGCATTATTTATTTATTTTTTTATCCATTTTGTTGATTTTCTTCATTTTTGGTCATTTTGTATGGAATCTTTTTTCTTTATTTTTTAGAATAATTTTGATTTTGGGAAATTTTTGAATTTTATTATTCATTTTTATTTCCTTTATTTATTTTTGTTTCTGTTGATTTATTTAATTGTTGTCATATTGCTACATTCTGCAGAATCATTTTCTCAATAATCTTCTCATTTTTGTTTATTTTCTCAATTATTTTGTTCATAGTTGTTTAATTTGATTGATTTTCTTGCTAATTGTTGTCCATTTTGTTAATGTAGTGCTTATTTCACTAATTTTGATTTAATTCTCTGAATATCTGCATATGCATGTAGAAAAAAATGAACAACTGATGATTGAGAAAATCTCAGTGATAATAATTTGTTTGTAAAATTGTTCCAATATGCAGACCGTATGCTACTACTACTACCTTCTGTGACAGCTCTGTAAAGATATCACTTGACACTTCCAGGTACTTACTTTACTTACATTGCTGGAGTTAAAGTGAAGTGAAGTTACAATTAACCCCTTTCATTACACTGAATTAAGGCACATTTAAGTAGTCTCTCACATTTTCACAGCTGTTGTGGGGTGTAAAACTCCTGACCCCTAGTGAGTGGTGCTTCCTTTTCTAAATTCATATTTACATGGCCTGTGGGCAGCACTGCCACCATTTGAACTAATCATGCATTCTGATGGTAAGAACAACTTAAAAACACCAAATTAAGTGTGTAACTGTAGCCCACTGTAAATACTCAGCCCTTAAAGATACTTGGAAAAGATACATTTGTGCTGTGTTGTTAACCTGTGACAGTGTAAACCTAATTATACACTTGATGGTTAAATAAGATGGGTCATGTCACCTTGATGAAATGCACAGTTGTAGGAGGGAGGTGCACTCTTTTGAACCACGTTACACACACCTACACCTTCATCATGGGTTTATTTTCATCATTGCTCTGCATCCTGTTCTCTTATAAATATAAATTACAAAACCAGAATTTTTTTCTGTACTAAAGGCAAACACAGGTCTATTTTTTTAAAGGGAAACCAAGATAAACTGCACAGCATCATGAGAAATTGAAATCAAACATCAGCGTGATGTGTTCTGCTCTGGTCATTTCAGGTCACTCTGCAGAAAGTGGTCCAGGCAGTGAAAGTGGTGCAGATGAGCTGAGTCTGTGGTCTGCAGAGACAGAGGGTGACGAGGGTCTGGAGATGTCCCAGCAGATGATGGACAGCCTGCTGCAGGGGGCAGGGACTCAGCTAGAGAACGAGGAATATCTAATGAGCATCAGTCGACGACTCCAGACAGCTTTGGAGAAGATGTTGATGGCCATTTCAGACTCCACCAGCCAGGTACAGATCAAATATTTTCTAAATATCTCAGCTCAGTGTCTGATTTTATGTTATAGCACAGCTCACTGTGATGTGCTGTGGATGCATCTAAATCATGTTCCTGATGCAAAGTGAGTACAGATCACCTGTTGGATAGAAACCCAGTGCCCAAATGTTTAAGTAAACATTAGTTTCTCCCACTGTAGAGAACACAGAAACGGTCAGTAATTAGCTTCAGTGAAGGATAGTTTGAAAATAAACCTGCTTAGTATTTCAACACAAAATGCTTTTCTTTATCTAAAGTTCGTATAAGCTATAACCCTTAATCTTTCAGCACTATGGATGCATAGCAGCTGTTTTCCTTATTATTCACCAGTGTGTCAATAAGAGTGAGATTAATAAAAGCCAAACCAGCTGACGTGATCACCAATAAATTGAGATGTTATTCGTTTGCTTGTCAGTGTTTTTCTATTTCATGAGATCACTCTGAAAGTGATCCCATAAAGGACAGAATCATTTCTATTCACGCATCACTGACAGACCTAGTAAAGACTCAGGAGCAGGGGTCGCTGGTACTCAAATATATTTACTTTTTTTTTTCACATAAAATGTACTGCTGAGAGTAGTTCTTTTGGAAAAGGTACTTTTTTAACCTTCCTCAGTTAAATGTATGCACTTTTACTCAATTACATTTTAGTCCACCTCAATGAGTAGGAGTAAAAAAGGAGGAAATGAATAAACTAAGCAACAAAATGAGCAAAAATAATGAATAATTAACGAAGTGAGCCAAAAAAGTGAACGAAGCAGTCATGTAAATGGTCTTGCACTTATATATTCACCCATCCAGACACGCATTCATACACCAGTGACACTCACTGGGGGCAATGTGGGGTTCAGTGTCTTGCTCAAGGACACTTGGGCCTGTGGACATAAGAAGCCGGGATTTGAACTGCAAACCCTTCGGTTCCTGGACAACCCGCTCTACCAACTGAGCCCCAAGTAAACTGTAAAATTAACAGAACAACAAATGAACAAAATGAGCTACAAGGAAGAAAAGAATAGTAAAGTAAATTAACAAAAAGTCCACAAAATAAGCAACAGTATGAGCAAAAATGACCAAAAAGGTAAACGAAAATGAACAAAAAATAAAATGCGTACCAAAAATGAACAAAATGAGTAATGACACTGGTAAAAAATAAATAAATAAATACCTGTTTTCAAACACTCAAAATATGCTGTGATAAATTCCTTACCATGGCATTACTCACTACTTGGGTAGTTGTTTGAGACCCAGTCAACACACAGTTACACAATTTAGATTCAACCTAGTGCATCATAAGAAGAATGTATGTGACTTTCTGCATCTATAGTGTTGAGTTTTGGAACAGTTTTGTATGATACATCAATGTTAGGATTTCAGTTTTGAAATGCAAGTTACTGATCTATTAGTTACCTTGTAAAATATGTAATATAGCTCATGAAACCATTCATTACTCAGTCGAAGTAATCCAACGTTCATTAGATTATACTGTCAAACTGTATTAGCAATGTCAAAGGCCTTTTCTGGTAATTGTACAGTATATCCAACATTTTTGTGCGATTTAGGCAGATTCAGTTTGATTACAGCAGTGTAGATTGATTTCATTGGCTTGTGAGAGGTTGTACAAATTGTGAACCAATCAAAAATGGAGATTATAATTGTCGTGCATACAGCTGAATGAATGGAGCCTGTTAATGTGTTGAGAGCCATTCTACGTTGTCTGGAAGTTCACCAGAACAAGGCATTCCTGCACGCTGTAAACAAGCAACTCAAATGGATTCCAATCTAATTTAATTGCACAATTACATAACATGGTTGCATGGACAAGGTCTGCACAGTCCTATATACATTACATCGATTTCATTCTTCTAACATGTAACAGTACTGTGTGCGTTGTCCCAATTAAATAATATATAAAGATCAAATAAAAAATAATAATGTCATTTGTCATTCTTCAGCCCTGATGATACCAGTGCCAGCACTGAGATGAGCAACTTTTGAAAATCTGTTCTTCACAACAAACGAAGGAATATGGCTAATAAAATATTTGCAAAGGTTAAAAACATAATAGAAGAATTAAATGCAAGTTTCTAATACATGATAGTCCGAGGTGTGTAGAGTACACAGAAACAGTACTCAAGTAAAAGTTTTGTTATCGTGTCAGCCCTGCGATGAACTGGCGACTCATCCAGGGTGTACCCTGCCTTCGCTCAAGTCAGCTGGGATAGGCTCCAGCCCCCCCCCCGACCCTCACGAGGATTAAGGGGTAGAAAATGGATGGATGGACTTTCTAATTTTATTGACTCAAGCAGAAGTATTAAAACGACTAATTGAAACAGTGTCTCATAAAAAAACACAGTGAGTAACTTCAGAACATGGAATTTGTTGCAACAGGTATTTTGTTAATTTTTTTTTAGTTTATTTCCATTATTATTTAGATTATTTTTTGCTCATTTTTGTTGCTTATTTTATTTTTGATTAGCTTTTTTTAACCAATGTTTTTCCTTAATTTGTTCATTGTTACTAGTTTTTAGGCTTATTTTGTTTTTTGTTAATTTTGAACCTTTTTGATCATTTAGATAATGTTTGCTCATATTTGTTCATATTTTGTTCAATTTCTTAAATGTATTGCTCATTTTAGTTAATTTGCTTGATTATTTTCTTTCTTTTTGCTCATTTAGTTAATTTATGCTTATGTTAATTTTACAATCTACTTAATAGCTTGTTCAGTTTTGTTAATTTTTTTGCTCATTTTTTGTTTATTTTTTGTTCATTTTCTTGCCTTTTGTGAATATTTTTGTACATTTTTGATCATGTTGTTGCTTAGTTTTTACATTTTTCTTAATTTGCTTGATTACATTGCTCTTTTTTCTTTATTTTGCTCTTTAAATAAATAACTTTTTCCTCTATGTATCTTCATTGCATAGAATTTATTGCAGCACAATAAACAGCCTTCAAACAGGTGTTTGGGTCATTGTTGTTTATTTCCATGATTATTTTGCTTGTTTTTTGTTGATTTTGTTTATTTGTTGCTTATTTTGTTTTTTTTTTTAACCAATGTTGCTGCTTGATTTGGTCAACTGCTCAATTTCTTCTTTATTACATTGTTCCTTTTTGTTTGTTTACTTGATTATTTTGTTCATTTTGTTCTCATTTGTTGCATTTCATGTGGTTGTTCATTGTTTTGCTCACATTACTCACTGAGCTGTTGCCAAATGTAATGAGTAGAAGTACATTTTTTCATCACAAATGTCTCTGAGAAAGAGTACAGAGTATTCTGCAAAACAGCAACTCTGAAGTACTTATTATGGGGGGGAAAAAAACTAGTGTTTTTGCAGGTTGATCCTTTATGAACGGTTGCGTGTTTGTTTTTGCTTAAAAGTAACAGTAAACAGAACTCTGTCGTGTCACATTCAAGCTTTGTCAACCCATTTAAATGCCCACATCCAACAGCGTTAACCCCTCAGTGGGTTTCTGTGCCCATTCATGGAGGCATAATGAGGATGAGACGGCATAATGGGGATGAGACTGCAGAATGTGACCAGCAACAAAGTTGGCTTGTCTGGAAAGGAGCACACAAAAGAGCTGCCTCATTCCCAGCGGTTGCCTATAGATACGGGCTGTATTTACATGGGGCTTTTGTCTCTCCGCTTGAAGCGAACAGCTCCGCCCCCCCCCGGGTCATTCACTGTGTCCAGTGTCGGTCCACAGAGGCTGTGCGAGTTTAACTAGGCCATTGAACATGTTACTGTGTCTGACTGCATCTTCCCATTGGCTGAAATTCACGTGTTAGTCACACTGAAATGGGTTTTATCTTGGTCTAGAAATAAAATCTAAAAATCTAAAAATAGCAATGAAGACATTTCTAGCCAGGCATCAGTGTTGTTCCAACTTCCACCACAGAATGCACTTTGGCTGAATTTCCATCAATCTTGAGCCTGTCTTTGGTGTCAAAGGCTAAATAAACTCAGTCTACCCCTTTTCACCTCTTTTAATTGGCTATATTGATCATTTTGTTGATTATTTTTTTCATCATTTTGCGAGTTTTTGCTCACTTTATTGATTCTTTTTTTTTGGGTTATTTTACCATTTGTTTTTATTTGTTGTATATTTTCTTGATAATTTTTCCATATTTTTGTTCATTTTCTTAATCATTTTGCTAACTTTATTCATTTTGTTGATTATTTTGGTAATTTTTGTTCATCTTGTTGAATATTTTTCCAATTTTTGGTCATTTTCATTACAGTTATTGCCAATTTTTGCTCATTTGGTTGATATTTTATGATTCATTTTTCCAGTTTTATTCATTGGCTTGATTAATTTGCTAATTGTGTTGATTATTTTGCAAATTTTTGTTCACTTTATTGACCATTCTGTCATTTTTCTCCATTTCGTTGATGTTTTACCAGTTTTTGTTAATCTAGTTTATATTTAGTTGATTTTTTTTTTCTCTAAATTTTGTTCATCTTGCCAGTTTTTATTAATTTACTTGATATTTTGTTTTTCAGTTCCAGTTTGTGTTGCTGATCCTTTTGGTATTTTTTTTTTCTCATTGTTTTCATTTTTGTTGGTTATTTTACTAGTTTTGGTTGCTTTAGTTTGCATTTAGTTGATTATGATTGTGGCAATTTCTGTTCATCTTGCTGAATATTTTGCCTATTTTTCTTCCTTCTGATTATTATTTTGCCAATTTTTACTCATTTGGTTGTTATTGTTTTTTAGTTTTCCAAGTCTTGTTCATCTTTTATTATTCAGTTTAATTTGTTGGTTATTTTGTATTTTTTGGTCATTTTACTAATGATTCCTTTTAATTGATCGTTCCTTTAATTTAGGGTCATTTTGGTCAATTTTATTGATAACTATGTTCATTTTTGCTCATTTGTTTGATATTTTGTTTTTGTTGTTCGTTATTGTAAGTTTTGTCAGTTATTTTGCAAATTTTTTTGTTCATTTAGTTGATCATTGTATTATTTTGGTGATTATTTTGCTCATTTTGGTTAATTTTATGGATCATTCCTTTAATATTTATCCATTTTGTTGATAATTCTGCTCATTTTTGTTCATGTGGTTGATATTTTGTTGATTATTTTTGCCCATTTTTGTTCATTTTATTGATTATTCTGTTAATCTTCAGGTCATTTTTGTCCATTTTGTGGGCCATTTTTACTTGGCGATAATTTGGAGGGTTTCAGTTCATTTTGTCGAGTACTGCGGCCATTTGTTTCTTCATTTTTCAGATTTCAGAAATGGGAAAAAAAAACAACTTCAGTGTGGGTGGTGGTGTGGATTTAGCAACACCAACCAAAGACAGACACTCTGTTCATATTTTTTCCCTGGAGAACTAAGCAACTTAATCCAAGTCATTTCAACCACACTGTGACTTTTTTCCTCTCAAATTGTGCAGCCCTATTATAATTTCCAGTGGTATTCAAGAGGAAATGATCAAACTTTTGATTTCCCTCTTATTACACTACAATCATTTTCACCCCACACCAAAATATCAACACTTTTGGTTTAATGGTTTCCGTGGAAAGAGCTACTGTAACTTTATACACAGATTACATGTTACACAGTCAATATCTTCTCCCAGCATCACAATAAACGTGTAATCAGCCCGGCCTCAAATGGCTTGTTCAATGATTTCCCTGCTGCTATTGATCCGCTATGCATTAGTCTTGTACACGAGCAGTGCTGGGTCATCGTGCCTGGATGTCGTGAAAAGAGATTGATGTAACAAGCAGGTCAGGAATGTTAAGTGTCTTTGTTGAGCTGCTGCTGTAAATTATTTGCGAGGCAAAGGTGCTTGTTCACTCACCTCCCATTATGAGCAGGTGAGACGCCTCAGAGACATGTGGAAATCGTTAACGTGCAGCAAGTGTGACGGCAGCCAAGCTAAACACACAGTAGGATGCACATGTCAGAGCACCTTCATCATAACTGTTTTGCGAATCCAGTCAGACAGCTTTTTGTTGGATGGGTGTGTGTATTTGGGCTGTGAGTTTGTAAAGGAGGGGGGAAGGAGTGTGTTTGTATTTGTGTCATGTACTTGCAAATCTACCTGGCCTGAAGGAGTCAAGCCACACCTTTTCCCTCCCACTTGTGCCAAACAGTATCCTGGTGTGCGATCCAAAGAGGAAGTGGGAGAAGGATCCACTCATTTTATGGATTACAATGAAAGAAGGGGATTTAATATTATTTTAAGTCAAAGTGAGCTGTGAGTAGCGTGCCTGAGATAAATAAACATCGGCTGACAGAAGAAACAGCTCCAGTGAGTAATGTTATGCTGTGAGCAAGGGGCATGCGTGGAAAAGGAATGACAGCACTCCTAAAAGGAAGTGAGAAGGACAGACTGAGCGATTACAGATCCAAGCACTGTCATTTCAAACTCAGCTGGCTGCCGCTTGGACTGAACAATTAAAAGGGGCCCATGAGAGGTTTCCCTTCAGGTCACGGTTGCTACGACAGAGTAGTATTGTTAATGAACCACCGACGAGAGAGGGAGAGGAAGAGCGAGAGGAAGAGCTGGAGCAGACGTGGGGGTGTGAGCTTTACTGAGAGGCATACTATGGTTTCACTTTGAAGGAAGAAGGTCAAAGAGAACACAGGAAAAGACCGGAGTTGATCAGAAAGCAGAAATGCATGGTTTTGTGTTTACATACCTCCTGCAGTCTTGTTCAGGAATACCCTTTGAGCTGCCAGATACAGCGCTGACTTCCACATGCTGCCGAGGATGACACTTCTAACAGGACTTCTCTCCTCTACTGCTACAGGGCGTCTAGCCTTTGCTGGATTCTTTTTTTCCCCTTCCTTATATTTATCTACCTGGAACTGGATCTACCTCAAGCAGGCAGGCATGTGACTGAGATGACGTGAATGACACCATCTCTGAATGTTGTTTACTTTTCTTGTGTGTGTGCGCTGAATGCATAGAAACAGTTGCTTGGAGCTTTCCACAACTACTCAGATCCCCCCTGGACTTTATTGTCACTTGAGGCTGCACGGCTCAGCCTGTCGGATGACAGTCATGGTGAACAGAAACGCTTTTTGATGCCTTCAGTAAAGGACCTGCACCTTTTCCCTGCATCCATTCTTGACCATGGATTCTTACCGCTCTTACTGGAACTCGAGGATGCATAGCACCACGTGGCTGGAGGGGGAGGACCAGGATGTGTATGAAGTGGAATCTCGTGTACCCCTTCCCCGACCATTCCCAGTCTCCAGCACTTTGACTGAGAAAAACGCTGTGGTTGTGCAGACTCAAATCTCCCATGTCAACCACAGGACTAATGGCCACCTCCTTAAGGTCATCTCCAAAATCTCCCTGCCCACCCCTCCTTATACAGTAAGTGTGGTAACCCCCAGCTATGTGTTTTTTCAATTATACATGCTGACAGTGCTATTTTAAGAGTAAATGTGCTGGCAGTGAATATTTTATAGCCTCTTTGCCTACTTCAGGTCTGTACATGCAAATATGATGTAATTATGTCATTCCACGTAAGCACCCAGCAGCTTTACTGTGGAGCTTTTGTAACACGAGGTGAAAGATTATATGATTCCTATGCAGCAGGATCTCATTATCATTTCCTGGTACCCATATTGTTATAAAAAGACCTTTGTACAGAGTGATCTGGACATTTATGGAAAGTAACTGGAAAGGTGTTACAGCATTATGATGATTTCATAGGTCTTCCACCAGGACATGAAGACATGTTAGCTGACCATAAAATGTTATCTCAACACTTCTCCTCATTTTGTTAGTACGGTAAATGCTCACACACTGATGTAGCATATTGCCAAGATTGTGGACTTTGTCTCGGAATCACTCCTTCACAGTTTTTCCTTTATTTTCATTTTGGACATTGTACATTAATACATCCAACCTGTGAAACAACATGCATGCAATTATATTTTAAACAAAAAAGTATTAAAACACGCAGAACATATTTTATATTTTAGTTTTCTCAAAGTTGACACATTTAGCTTTGATGACAGCTTTGCACACTCATGACATTCGCTCATCACATTCACCTGGAACGGCTTTCATATCAGCCTTGTCAAGATTTA
The DNA here is from genome assembly GCA_029823295.1 of Pseudamia nigra. Taxonomy (NCBI): domain Eukaryota; kingdom Metazoa; phylum Chordata; class Actinopteri; order Kurtiformes; family Apogonidae; genus Pseudamia; species Pseudamia nigra. The sequence continues at coordinate 11,714 of JAQQAE010014970.1, forward strand.
ATTTATGCCATTTTGTTGCCTTCTTCATGGGCTTTAGACCATCAGCTGTCTGGTGCAGAGGACGGGTGGGTTCAGAATCAATAGCCCTATTATTGCTACTACAACTACTGTACAAATCCATATTATGGCAAGAAACACTCACTTAAAGGTCCAGTTTGATGATGTTGGGAAACTAGCTACTACCCATTGTAAAATGGTTAAACAGGTGACCCTCCAGTCACTCGGCTTACACTGTCACAGTTGTTAGTTAACTAGTATATCTGTTCCTTTTTTGACCTGTACCAGATGTTGAAGAAATCTGAAATGCAGGCTGTCTTTCCTCAGCGGTGGTTAGATGAGCTACAGACTGTTTTCAACTCTGTGTGTGAGTGCATTATTTATTTATTTATTTATTTATTTATTTTTTTGCGACAGTGGGTAGCACTCGTGCCTCACAGCTAGAAGGTCCTGGGTTCAATCCCAACACCGGGTGGTGGGGTCTTTCTGTG
>JAQQAE010014971.1:0-12201 GCA_029823295.1 Pseudamia nigra
GCCCACCCACCCCTGTGAGGATCAAGGGGTAGATGAATGGATGAAAATTATGATTATTTGAATCAGTTCAATTGTAATAGGTAGATTAATTCATTGTTAAATTCAGAGTAAATAGTTGTAAGATAAATATTGATATTATGAGATATTTAAATGTTTCTATATTTTATTACTTTTTATCTTTATTTATTTATTTATATATATATATATTTACATAATTTTTTTCAGTCTTCAAAGACAAGTGCACTCCATCTCCGTTTGTGGAGGAGTTTCCTGAGGATGATGGCGAAGCCGCGAGGGCGGCGCTGCCCGACCACGTCTACATGGACGCCATGGGCTTCGGCATGGGCAACTGCTGCCTGCAGGTGCCAGAAAACACACATTTCAGGATTTTCTACATTTCTGGCCATTTTGATGAGGAGTGGGCACAGTTATTGTAATTTTGATGATTTTGTTGGTCATTTTGTTCTGCTTATTTATTTTCTTATTTCTTTTCATTTTGTTAATCATTTTTTACTATTTTATGATTTTTTAAAAATTATTTCTGCTAATTGTGTTGATTTTTTTTCTATTAAGATTTTTTTGATTTATTTAGTTTTCATTTTTGTTAATTTTTATTATTTTGTTACGTTTTCTACATGCATGTCCCTTTTATTGTTTATTTTCTCCATATTTGCCCATTGTTTTCATTATTTTGTTCCTTTTTATTCATTTTGGTGATTATTATGCTCTGTTATTATTTTATTTTTTCATTTGTTAATTTTCTTTAATTTTTTTTACTATTTTCTTCATTTACCATGTCCACTTTGGTGATTGGTTTTTCCTTTTGTGATCTGTTTTATTCATTTTGGTGTACATTTTGGTAATTTTGTTAATTATTCTGTCCATTAAATGACATCTCCTCGTGTGAATATTTTGTGCAACAGCAACTTTACGGTCACAATGAGTAACATATAAAGTACTTCAGCGTCTATTTTATTGTGTTCTTGAAGGTTACATTCCAGGCTTGCAGCATTGATGAGGCAAGATACCTTTATGACCAACTCGCAACATTCTGCCCTATTGTGGTGAGTCAATAAAAACACTATGAATATTTACCTGACCTCATTTTCACCAGGGCTGTTATATAAAGATTTATTTAGGCCTTTACTCATGTTACTTTAAAACATAAGGTCAGGACTGTATTATGTCACCACTTTGTTCACTGTTCTCTTCATTTTGTGGTTATATTGTTGATTATTTTGGCCATTTTTTTGTTCATTTGTAATAATTGTGTAAATTATTTTGTCATTTTTGTCCATATTGCTGATTCATTTTTATTTTATTAATTTTGGTCTTCATTATGTTCAATTTTGTGGATTACTGTGATTCTTAGTTTGATTGTTTTATGTTGATTATTTTGTTTATTTTTATTGATTCCTTTATTGATTTATTTTTCTTATTCATTTTCTTATTTTTGTTCATTTTTGTCATTTTCTTAATCATAAATCATAATATTTAGTCATCTTGGGATTTTTTTGTTTATTCAGTTAATTTATGTGAATTTTGTTGACTTTTTTTGGTCACATTTATTCCTTTTCTTATGTTCAGTGTTTTTGTTAATTATGGTTAATATTTCCCAACATTTTCTCTTTTTGGGGTTTATTTGTTATTTTGGTCATTTTGATTTAATCTTGTGATGGTGAGCATGTTGAATCAAAATAAACACAAAGTCAGTCTTCATTCTTATACATACTCTTAGCTTTTATATTTAATCAATAAAATGTGTGAAAATTGTAGTTTATTTTGATTTATTTATAGTAGAAAACTCCTCAACTTCAGTTCTAAATACATCTTTTAACTTCAGAGCTTTAAAAATCACTGCATGTGGAGCCCAGCTGTGTTCAGTATTACAGGATGTTTGTGTACAATGTTGCCTAGGCATCATCACAGTGTTAGTGCATTATCTCAAACTCCTCCATAATAACCACATTACCCCACTTCTGTTGTCAGATGGCCCTGAGTGCAGCGTCTCCGTTCTACAGGGGGTATGTGTCGGACATCGACTGTCGCTGGGGAGTCATTTCTGCCTCGGTCGATGACAGGACACCGGAGGAGCGAGGACTCAAGGTGAGCATGTGGCTAAAAATATTCACAGCAGCCTGGTGTTTGTTTTAAACTTCTCACAAATATCCGCTTGTTAAGATGTGATGAAGCAATGTGTTCGTTTCTCTGTATAGAATATGCAAATCAAGTGTCCTTTATTATGATAGACAACTGCTCTGTTTGAAATTCATAGTTTGAAATTTGCCTGAAACTTGCCACTTCTGTGGATCTTCTCAACCTATGGGAGTGTCAGTCAGCAACCTGGCTGTGTGGCAGAGAACGGGCATTTGCACCAAGGGAAGATGGGATCGCACCACCCACTTTCACGTTTGGCAACACGGCACCGTTCAGAAAATTGAGCCCAACCACTTCAATGTGTTTGCACCGATTTACTTGAAACATGCCAAAGTGATTGATCACAATCAAATCTCAAACTTAATTTTTGAGATGGGTGGTGCCACTGTTCTTCAATTGGAGCACTTCTGCATGTCCCGAGGAAAGACGCAATTACTCAAACATGCGTAGACTTAACAAGATGAAAATGAAAAGACAAAAACCGATGTAAGATGGAAGAAAAAAAGCCAAAAAGAGACAGACATTTTGTCAGATTTCTTTCTTTGATTTGTTTTTTTTTTTTTCTTTTGACCATCAGGCTTCACCACCTTTCACTCGAATGCAAAAATCTTCACTCTCGAATAAAATAAAAACATGACACTTATTGATACTGACTGACTGTGGCCACATCACCCTGCTTTGTGTCTGCCTGTTTAATACCATACCATCTTTATTTATAAAGCACCTTAAAAACAACAACAAGGCTAACCAAAGTGCTGTACAATAAAATGGCCATAAAAACAAACACAGGGCAGAGATAAAACAAGATGGTAAAAAAATAAATAAATATGTATATTCACACACACACATTAGATAAAAACAGGGGGAATTAAGAAACAAACGGCTAAAAGCAAACCAAATGAAATGAATAGAAAACACAGTGTGTCACTGGATCAACAAGCCTGGGAATAAAAGTGTGTTTTTAAACGAGATTTAAAAAAACAGCAACTGACGGAGATTGTCTGATGTGCAGAGGGAGCTCATTCCAGAGTTTAGGACGCAGAACTGAAAACGCTCGCTCCCCTCTAAGTTTCCTTTGTGACTTTGGAATCTCTAACAGCATCTGGTCAGAAAACCTGAGAGACCGAGAGGGGACGTAAGGGGGCAGCAGATCAGACGGATAAAAAGGGGCGAGGCCATTTAAGGACTTAAAAACAAATACTCAGGGACACCTTTACACCTATGAGCAGCTTCATATCTGGAGGTTCCTCATCAACGGAGGTGAATATGGGGCTGAAGAGTTTTGACGGGACTTGATTTAAGACTGATCAGTAGTCGGTAAACAATCCTGGGTTTGAGTTATGTGGCGTGTAGCAGCCACCCATTGAAGTGCCAATTTCCATGACAAGATGGCATCTGATGACAAAGTTCAGCAATCAAAACTGGTTCTCAAACAAACAGACAAAAGAACCTCTGTACAGACCCAGCGGACCCAAATACCTGGTTTAGAAACGCCCTGTTAGTACAAACACACACAGTTTGGTTTGGAAATCTTAGGCATGATTAATAGACATACGGATTATGATTTACAAATATAAAATGTCCTTGTTGAACAAATACAAAGCATATTTTTTCTAGTATCTCATGAAAGAAATTTTACAATATATGAGGTATGGCTATTAAAGAACGAGATTAACGCTGCAATACAATTTTACTGAACGTAAACATTTTCCTCCTTCACCATCCTCTCCTTCTGCATCAACACACTGCTGCATTCAGGTCTTCAATTCAATTTTATATAGCGCCAATCATAATCACCGATTATCTCTAGGCACTTCACAATTTTGAGGCTAAGATCTTATGACTACAAAGACAATCATTCAGATTCACAACTATGGATTAATTACAGTAGCCAATTCACCTAGTACATGTTTTTGGTTGTGGGAGGAAGATGACGCGACCCACTGCACGACCATGTCTTCCACTGATCAGAGCAGTGCAGTAGGTCTTCTTCAGACAGTTGTCTCAGAATCTGTTGTTCTTTTCTTAACTTCTGACACAGACTCAAAACATGTTCCTGTGGCACAGATTTAATCTGAGGACAAAGGAAAAATTCACATGGTGCTAGATCAGATAAATATGGAGGTTGATCAAGCACTGTGATTTGTTTTTGGGCCAGAAACTGCTTGAGCGTTGTTGTGATAATGAATGAAACCAATTTTAATCTTATACTGAGTCGTCAATCATCTTGAAAAAATGTAAGTTTTTGAAGTGTACATGTTCAAAACGTTCATCTTGGTCATCCTCTCTGCCTTTTAATAAGTCATTTGTTCCATTCAAGCACACGTGTACATGACATGCAGTGTCCTCATACAGTTAATGGACAAAAAGATTCAGCTGCTATTTGTTCAGGTTCACCAACAATTTCAAGTTAATGTGTTGCTCAACTTTTAAACTAATAATTTTCTGACGCCTTACCAAACACACATGCACTTCAAGGAGTAGCTAGCAGTGAACAAAAGACGTCACTTATTGGAAACTTACAGCAGCTGTGTGTGAATACGGAACCTTAAATATATAACGCTCAGTGTGATTGTGAACCACGTGGTGTTATCCTTCTAAGGGCAGTCTCATCATTTAATAGAAGGAATCAGTCACTCCCAATTAAGTCTTAATAACACATAACTGTAACAAATAACCAACACAGTACAAATACACCACCAGCCATGTTGGACACTCCTTGTCCTTGAGTATTTTTGTTTCTTTTTATTATTGTCAATGCAGTATTGTACATTAACATTGATGACATCAAGACTGTTGAAATAAGATGTAGATGGCAAGTCCAAACTCGACAGGTTGTGTATGTTCACATTATTTTTGGACTGTTTATTACAGATTGGTACACATTTGATTCCTGAGGGGGAAGCATTATTTGTTTTTTTGTTTTTTTTTTTTTGTTTTTTTTTTCCTCCTTGTGTGGTAAAGTGCTGGTTACTCAGGGCGTATTATTATATTGGTTTGTTTCACCTCATATATCATCTTCTGCCTTGTTTAATAACAAACAAAGCTGTTGTGCTGTGTAAATATTAGACTTCCCATTATTGACACATGAAATTTAAATCGACATTGTCACAGTTGTCTGGGTTTTGTTTAAACAATGGTTGTTTTCATTTACGCACTGTTGTTCTTGAGAGCTCAATAAACTGGTTCAGCAAATTTGTATGTTCATGCGTCAGTGCAAGACAAAATATAGAACCACCGGGAACTGAAAACAAACTAATCAGGACCATCTATTTTCTGGATCTGCTCTGTCATGGTGCAAGTTCCTCTTGACCGTGAGCTAAACCTTGAAACCAGGGCTATTCAGCCAATCCTCACAGGGCTGAGTCACTGCACGTTTGCTTCCAGCCCCTCACTAAAGCAGGTGTTTTCACTGAAGAACAATCGGTGGGATGGAATTCAGTGAAGTCACCTGCTGAAGAGACTGGTTGGAAAGAGAATGTGTAGTGTCTCGGCGCTTCGGGCAGTAGTTGAATACCTGGCTTTTAACTGTAGGCTCATCAACACCTGTCAGGTGGTTTGGCATATTCGCTGGTTACAGATAAGCAGATGAACAGGATGAAAACAAAACCTCTGTAGCAGAAGTAATGTAGGGATCCAAAACAACTCCATAGTCTTACATACAGTCATGAAAAAGTTTGGGCACTCCTGACAATTTCTATTATTTTCATTTATAAATCAGAAGGTGTTTGGATCAGCATTTTCATTTGATCTCTCAAATAACTGATGGACACAGTAATGTTTCAGCAGTGAAATTAAGTTTACTGGATGAACAGAAAATGTGCAATATGCATCAAAACAGAATTAGACGGGTGCATAAATTTGGACACCCTTGTCATTTTGTTGATTTAAAAATCTATAACTTATATCGCACTGATTAATTGGAACACAAAATTGATTTGTGAGCTTGTTGAGCTTTGAACTTGATAGACGGGTTCATCCAATCATGAGAAAAGGGATGTAAGGCAGCCAACTCAAGTTGTTCTTCTTTTTGACTCTGCTCTGTAGAGTGACAACATGAGGACATCAAAACAATTCTCAAATGACCTGAAAACAAAGATTGTTCAACATTATGGTTTAGGAGAAGGCTACAAAAAGCTATGACAGAGATTTCAGCTGTCAGTGTCTACTGTGAGGAACATAGTGCGGAAATGGAAGATGACAGGCCCAGTTCTTGTGAAGACCAGAAGTGGCAGACAAAGAAAAATATCAGAGTCAAAAGTGAAGGATGGTGAGACCAGTCAAAGACGACCCACAGACCACCTTCAAAGACCTACAACATCTCGCTGCACATGGTGTCACTCATCGTTCAACAATTCAGCGCACTTTGCACAAGGAAAAGCTGTATGGGAGAGCGATGTGGAAGCCTCTTTGTCTGCACACACAGCACAAACAATCGCTTGAAGTATGTAAAAGCACATTTAGACAAGCCAGCTTCATTTTGGAATAGGGTGCCGTGGGCTGATGAAATGAAAATTGAGATATTTGGTCATAACGAGGTGATATGCATGGTGGTGAAAGAACACAGCGTTCCAAGAAAAACACATGCTACCAACAGTAAATTTGGTGGAGGTTCCATCATGTTGTGGGGTTGTTTGGCCAGTGACAGTACTGGGAATCTTGTTTAAGTCGAGGGTTGCATGGATTCTGCTCAATATCAGCAGATTCTTGAGAATAATGTTCAAGAATCAGTCATAAAGTTGAAGTTACACTGGGGCTGAATATTTCAACAAGACGACACCTCAAAACACTGCTCAAAGTCTACTCAGGCATCATGCAGAGGGACAAGTATGTTCTAGAATGTTCATCCCAGTCCCCTGACCTGAACATTATTGAAAATCTGTGGGATGATTTGAAGCGGGCTGTCCATGCTCGACCACCATCAAACCTAATTGAACTGGAGATGTTTTGTAAGGAGGAATGATCCAAAATACCTTCATCCTGAATCCTGAATTAGAGGCTGTAGGAAGCACCTACCCGCTGATATTTTTACCAAAACAGGTCCTACTGAATATCAAATTATTTTTATTTTTTATTTTATTTTTTTCCCCTCCTGTTGGGGTGGCCAGATTTATGCAATTGTCTAATATTGTTTTGATGCTTATTGCACATTTTCAGTTCATCCAATAAACCTCTTTTTACTGCTGAATTATGACTGTGTCCACCAGTTATTTGATGGAGCAAAATGATAGAGCTGATCCAAACACCTTCTGATTTATAAATGAAAATAATAGAAATTGTCAGGGGTGCCCAAACTTTTTCATACAACTGTATGAAGATGACTCAACCTTATAATCCACACTTGGGTTGTTTGAAGGTAACTTAACCTAGGTAAACTAATCTACCCTTTATATTTGCTTATTGTGCCTTTTTTCTTTTTTTTTTCTTTTACAGCCTTTGAAAAACAACAAATACAGAATCTTCAAATCCAGGTATGACTCTATTGACAGCTACCTGTCCAGCTGTGGCGAGAAATACAATGATATTGATTTGACGATAGACGAGGAGATCTACAAACAGCTGCTCGGTCGAGGTATGTCATGTAAAACAACCTCGGATTTAAAATGCAGGCACAGAACATTTAATGTTTGGTCAGGAGGTAACAGAAATGAATAACCAGCCTTGTTTACAGGTATTGACAAGCTGTTGGCCCAACACATAGCACACCTGTTCATCAGAGATCCACTGTCTGTCTTCGAGGAGAAAATACACCTGGATGACGAGAACGAGTCGGACCACTTCGAGGTGATTTTTGTCTGTGTTCAGCAAGGGCCTGTATCATGAAGCACATTCAACAAAACCAAGGTTTCCTTTCAGATTCTCATCCTGACGAACCCAAAACATTTGCAGTCTCACTAAAGGTCTTCACACCAGGGGGGCATGATGAAACAACACCCATACAAACGTTATTTCACATCAGAACTATTCACACTGGACGTGATATGAGTATGTGGCAACAGTGACATTTTTTCAATCAGTGACCCCCAATATAGTCGTATCGGCACAGAAATGATTTACCATCTGGAGCAGAATGTGTACCTGCGTCTCCAGTGTCCTCTGTTCCTCTGAGTCTGTCCAGCGTCCAGGTAAAACATTGGCCTGGTACAAACTGTCCTCTTAGACCTGCTGTTGGTGCGTCATCCACTTGAATGTCTATCAGTTTTATCTTTTTCCATATACAACAGTGGCGACATGTCAACAGATGGCCTACATCTGTGTTTTTGTCACATGATGTCCGTTTCACGCAAATAATTGGATGTTGCATTTGTTTGCATCTCAAAATCCAGGAAAAATTACCATCAATCTGGGGAAAAAATGAGACTGCACTGTATCGCTGCATTATATTTGTCTGCAAGTACTCATTATATAAACAGTTGTTGGAAAAATGAAATGACGTGTAAAATGATGCTATGACAAAAAGTGTGTGGTGTTTAAAGACTTTACCTGGTGTCATGAAGGCATTTTTTTTTTTAGCTCACTCTGTCGACCCAGACGTCATGTCTCTGCTTGTGAGCACATTCAGAGAAAAAACATCAGGTGACCAGTTACCGACACGGACACTATGAGATCAGCTGTGTATGAGAAATATGCAAGAACAATGAACTACGCTTTTAAAGGCGAAGTATGTAGGGATGGCGCAGTAGTGCAGGTATTATAACCCTGTTCAGACTTCACAACATTCATCCTGTTCAGGTGGAACGATTCTATTCAGACCTGCTGTGATAGATGTGGCTTGCTTGGTCACTTCTGTTCAGGTCTGACTTTTCCTGCATGTTATGCAAATAACCCGTTCGTTGTCATTTCAAGCAAACAAACCGGTTTTGTGATATTCCTCTGCCAAATATACTATACAGCTTTTTTAAGGTGGAGCGTTTTCTGCGGAGACCTCCTTGCAGCCGACACTGTAAATCAAACAGTATACCTTTTAAATATTTGTCAGTTTTCACCTGTATATCCATTTCTGTTAGCTCTCTCACATAGAATACACTGCAACACTTATCAAATCATCAACCACATAAAAAAGTTATTCATTTCAACCAGATTATTCAAACTACAGATGGAAAATAAAGTGGCAGTGGAAGGCCAAGCATCATTTATATGTGTACACACAGCTCGCTCATGAGGAGCACTGCTATTATGCCACTGCAGACCTTTTAAACATTTCAGACGCCTTTATAAACACTCGCATATTGCACTGCTGATGTGCATCATTTCAGCTGAGTTTTCAGGCTTTGATAATTCTCAGGACAAAGACATGTTCAGACCTCGAGAGAATGCAGACAAATGCATCTCAAACCACCTCTGAATGAGTCCAGGCTGATTGGATAGGAATTCATCCTGTTTTGTGTCCTGGAGTCGTTCAGACTTCACAGCAGAGCTGTCCACATGTGGCTGGATTTGATCAGATGTTAATGCAACGTCTGAACAGACCCTACAGTGCCATAGGTGAGAGGCTCCTGGTGCTGATTAAAAGACATGGAATAGACAAATAGAGGGCATTTTCTGTTCCTTTTTGAAAGTCTTTACATTGTAAAGACAAATAGACTCCATAATAAACACCATCACAAAAGATGGGAAATGTTCTAGAGAGACATCTATGCAAAAGAGACAGAGCTGTGTTTCTGTTTTTCTTCTTGAGCTACTTCCCCTTGAGTTGTTTTGGGCAAAAGTGACAATTATGACGGTTTATTAATACAAGTTAGTGTTTTATCTTTTGGAAAAATGTTACACACTTTGCCTTTTTAGAAGATACAGGAAACTTAAAAATATAGAACAAACTAAACACGGCCTCAGCAGCCTAATCATGAAGAGTAGAAATGGATTATCATTTTGTGAAGGTGTGAGAAGTTAAACCAGTCTTCACTTCATGAGCTTTTCTACTTTCGTCTCAAACAGAACCTGCAGTCGACCAACTGGCAGACGATGAGGTTCAAACCTCCGCCTCCAAACTCTGAGATCGGCTGGAGAGTCGAGTTCCGACCCATGGAGGTAAAAAAACACTAATCGTATGTGCAGAGGTGAGGTCAGTGGCATGACGATGTTACATGTAGTCTTTCCAATGCTTTTTCAGGTGCAGTTGACTGACTTTGAAAACGCTGCATACGTGGTGTTTGTGGTGCTGCTCACCAGAGTGATCTTATCCTACAAACTGGACTTTTTAATCCCACTCTCAAAGGTGAAACATACTCTTCTACCCGATTTTATAAATGACAATGATCGTTCTTTCAAAATTATTAGCCGCCTTACAAAAATTTTGGTTTTCAGATTTTTTTTCTGCACATGGCATTTAAAAATGTGTCAGATTGTAAGTATTTCAAATCATGCTGGTTTCACTTAGAAACGGTAAGTTATTTTTATTTGCAATCAAAAACTAAAGAACTGACCTTTTTTCTCAAGCGTAGCACAAACCTGTCACTGAGTAATGGTCAGTGTGTGAACTGAGGCTCAAACTGATTTGTCCAGATTCACTTCAGAAAGGATGTGAAGCATCACTTGTAAAAGCATCATGCCAAAAACAACTATACGTTTTTCATATTGTGAAATTTAATGATTCATTGTCATGTCCAATTTTTTTACTCTTGGGTTTCTTTGTTATCATGCATATCAGTTATACTGTTTTACTTCACTGTACTCGTGTGTATACCTCTCCTTGAATCGCCACCTTATCGTGGTGGAGGGGTTTGTGTGCCTGAATGATCCTAGGAGCTATGTTGTCGGGGGCAGTTCGCCCCTGGTAGGGTCTCCCAAGGCAAATTGGTCCTAGGTGACAGGTCAGACTAAGAGCGATTCGGAAGACCCTTATGACTATGCCTTCCTGTGGGCTCGCCACCTGCAGGGAGGGTCGTAAGGGTCGTTGCTGTGTGGTTTGGGTGGCAGCTGAAGACAGGGGCCTGGGTGGTCCAATCCCTGGTTCCACAATCTAGCTCCAACTGGGAGGAGGCCATGAGGCAGACCTAGAACATGCTGGAGGCACTATGTCTTTCAGCTGGCCTTGGAACACCTGGGGGACCCCCCCAGAGGAGCTGGAGGAGGTGACTGGGGAGAGGGAAGTCTGAGCTTCTCTGTTTAGGCTGCTGCCCCTTCAACCCTGTCCAGGATAAGTGGAAGATGATGGATGGATACTCATGTATATTGAAATGTTAAACTATTCATCATTATAGAAGCACAACACTTGAATGTGTGTTGGAGTGTGGATATATGTGATATATGTACAGTGGTGCCTCGGATAATGACGTTAATCCGTTCCGGCGTCACGGTCTGTATCCGAATCAATCGTTACTGAAGCGACTTTTTCCATAGGAATACATGTAAAACCAATTAATCCGTTCTGGACCCACAACAAACTCTCATATAAAGTATGTATTACACACACCTACCTGCACAATTATTCATTATTATTATTTGAAAAGGAAGTTATGTTAATTATCTGAAACTGAATGAATGAAATTGGTTCTAAAAATGATTTAGAATGTATTCTTACCTTGGCTTATGACTTGGTAGTGTGTCCGTGCACACTGCACACGTCCATAACGGTAAACAACTCCAGAGACCGGATCTGCCGGCTCTTAACACAGATGGAGGCTGCTAACGGCTGTTAGCTGTGTCGACACAGCCCGGGCAGCACCGTATCCGACCATGTGGACATGGTGCTGCCCGGGCGTGTTAACACTGCCTGGGCAGCGCCGTGTAGAGCTGGTGCGTCCGGGCTGGGCAGCACTGTGTTGACACGGTCGGAAATGGCGCTGCCCAGGCAGCGCCGTGTCGACACAGTCCGGGCTGCTAACACAAGCGGCTAACGGCCTGACACGGCGCCGCCCGGCCCGGCCCGGCCCGGCCCGACACACCGACACGGGGCTGCCTGGCCTGACATGGCGCTGCCCAGGCTATGGCTAGGGATAACAACATAGCTGGTTCTGGAGTGGAGTTAGCTTACGATGGCAGAGGCTGGGACACACAGGACCACGCTGTTGGGTTCTGCATTAAGGAGTTGAGCTGATTCATAGA
>JAQQAE010014972.1:0-12201 GCA_029823295.1 Pseudamia nigra
TTTTTTTTTTTTTTTTTTTTTTTTTTTTTTTTTGGGCCATGCAGTGTTTTTCAGAATGTGTTTTGGCTTGTCTGGTACCATCTAGTGGTCGATTTTTAAATTAAATACTCTAGTTGTTGCAGCAGAATTTTTGTTTTTTAAACTCCGTAATGACTTTTTTTTGTCTGTGAATCTAGGGTCAAAATCTAATTGGCACTCTGTGAATTCAGTCAAATGCTCAAAGTGATAAAACTTTGTTCTTACAAGTACAGTCCTGAATCTGTCAACCATTTATTTCCTCTGCAGTACATTCACACATACGCATAGACATTTGCTGAGTCTGGGGGCTGTATCAGCACCTTGGACAGAGACAGACACTGAAAGTGTTTTTTACTGGCTTCATGTTTTCAAGTTCCAATTTTACAGTGTCAGGATAGAAAGATGGACTTTTTTCTCAAATCTCTTAAAAGGGAAAGCCAGGATCTTGTGTCTTGTTCCATTGTGAAATGAGTGGGGGGGGCGCAGAACCCAATGTGATGAACAATCAAAATGCTCGGTCAGGAAAGAGATGCACAACTTCACCTAGAGCCAAAATGTTCTTCTGATCAATATGTGCATGTCGGTCAGCGTCGACCATTATCATGATGAATGTCACAAATATACAGTGTTTAAAGTTTAAAGGCTGATTTTTAAATGATAATAAGATTTAAAAAGACAAAAAAAAAAATCAAAGTGACGCAGAAGTACAAAAAGGACACAAAACTATGAATAATCTTCATTTCTTACCAATTTTGGGACTGTTTTGGTGATTTTTGTCTATTTATTTTGATCAGTTTTTGTTTATTTGGAGCAATATCTTTTGTTGGTCAATATATAGGTCATGTAGTCATTTCTGTTTTACTCATCTTGTGTTTAGATCTTGTGTTTTGTTGAATATTTTGTTGGGTTTTTTTATTTTTATTTTGTGGACTAATGCCTTCATTTTTTTTTTCATATTGCAGAATAATATCTGGTGATTTTTGTCCAGATTATTAACTTTGTTCAGTGTTTTTATTTTGTGGTACATGGTTTTTTGTTTTTTTTTTTTTCTTTTCCTTTGGCAATTTCTGTTATTTTATTGGTTGTTCTTGTTTGATTTCTTCGCTAATTTCTTCATCAATATTTTTGAAATTTTTTTTGTTCATTTTGTGGAATTATTTCTTTTACTGTTCGGCTAATTTGAAGATTATTTTGGTCATTTGCCTTGATATTGTTTGTTTGGTTCAGTTTTTTCATCATGTCATAGATGTAATGTTTTCATGTCATCAGTTCAATTTCTTTTGTTTTTTGTGAATATTTTGTTCAGCTTGTGATATTCTTTTAGATTGCGTAACACTTTGTTTTTTTTTTAATTTTGTTTATTATTTTGTCTTGTTTTTCATTTTGCTGAATAATTTCAGAGTTATTCGGCCAAAAACGTTCTGTGGAGGAAAAATGTTAGTACTGATTAACATAATGGATCAAAATTTGATTTCAACAGATTAAAAGAGATTAAAAAACAAAAGTGTCAAAAAAGCAACACGGTTAATAAAAGATAAGGTACAAAAAAATCTATTAAGCATAGCAGCTTTAACTTGTAAAAATGAGGGACGTTGTGTCTCCTTTTTGAAGGTGCCCCCCCCCCCAGATCAGAGAGTACATTTGTTTTTTGCTGGGCCATTTATTGGTGAGGAGTTCCTTAAGCTCTTCTGTTTAAGTCCCTTTAAAGAGCCAATTTACCTCCTGTCACCTCACTTTAGTACCACACTGACCTACTGGACCAGTGGGACTGCTCTGCTGTGAATTAACATCCAACAACCACAGAATATTAAATAACAATGAGAACCATGAGGCTTTACTGCAGCCACTTCAAGTAAATATGATGATGATGTGCACATATTCATACACCTGCGTATCCACGTGCCGCCCAGTAGGATTATGTGGCCCACGTTGCCCCTGTGTGTGAGCGTGCTCTGCACAGGTAGAGGGCGGGTGGAGCGATGAGCGTTTTATGTGCACGTTGTCTAAATGGGTTAAACACCTTTGCAGCAGATCCCATGCAGGTCACTCTAGGCCAGACGAGCTGTACAATCTAAAGAACTGTTTTATGATGGAAAGAACAGAAAATGATGTGCCTAGAGCTGCAAAAGAAATGGTTCATACCACATTTTAAAACCAAGTTGGTTATTTCATTCCTTTTTTTTCCATCTTGTTTGTTACTTTGTTCCCAGTTTTCATACCATGTTCATATACTTTGTGTACCGGTAGTTCGTTTTTGTACATCTTGTTCATTATTTTATATCTTTATTTTTATTTAGTATTCATTTTATTTTTTTTTCCTGATCATTTTTGTTAATTTTAGGTAATTCTATGGGTCATTTTGTTCAGTTTTATCTTTTTACTTTATTTTATTTTGCTTTTTTTGTTCATTTTTTTGTTTGTGCTCTTTTACTTTATTTTTTTGTCTGTTTTTATTCATTGTTTTATTCATTTTTGATTATTTTATTGTGCATATTAACTCTTGTTCATGATTTTCATTATTTTGTTCATTTTGTTGCTTGTCTTCCTTTTTGTTTTTTTGTCATTAGTTATTTTCTTCTACTTTTCGTGCTTATTTTGTTCACTTTGATTTATTATAACATGTTTTGTCCATCAGAGAGGGGCTAGAGAGCCACAGGTTGCAGACCCTTGCCATAAGCCATTTTTTATTTGTTGTGATTCATTGTTCACTTTTGCTCCCAGTAAATCTCAGTGGAATATTTTGTCTTAAATGTTTTTGAAATGTTTAAGTTGTACAGTCATGACAAATGCACTGGTGTATTTTACCATTAAGATGTTTGTACATGGATGCTGAAATATTTTGTCCGATAACATATTTGTATACTGCATTTGTATTTATAGTTTCTCTCAGCTGAAACAATGTATAGCACGGCTCATGATTCATTTGAATAATTGAGGTGTCATTTTGAAAACATTTGGACTTAAATGTGCTGAATAATGGAGGCCATCGTCCGGTCACTCATTCATGTTGTGCGCCCTGATCACACGCCCATTTGTCACATCAGCTCCAGTAGGCAATGCCCGTCCGGCTGACATTGGCTGATCCAATTTAGGGATCTCTTCATCTAGAATTAGCTTGTTTTGACCAGTTTGCAAGGCACCATGGGAGTCCAGCAGCTTAGGCCAACTGGTAAGCAGAAGGGTATAAATTGCAGCTCAGAGCTCGACTCAACCTCTTTAGAGGCTTACCAGCATTTGGATTTGGAGAGTCACTGTACGTACACTTGTTTAGTTGTGAGCACTCCTGTTCTGCAAACATGGTTCTAGAGGACTCTGATGTGGAAATGATTGTGGCTGAGATTGAAGTCACCGTGAGTAGACTCACTAGTAGACAAATTTTTTTTAATGCATTTCCTGTGCAGTGGAACTGTGCCGATAATGGTACATAATGAAAAAGTTTGTATAGCACACAGGCCGGCAACGTGTACAATCTAGACTTTTTTTCACATAAAGAAAAAGCATGTTTTTTTAAAATTCATTATGTATTTATGTTATTTATTTTATAGATGGCACTTTTTATGACATCTGATTGTACGTTGAATGTATGTCACACACTCTGTGCTACTGGACACATGAATTTCCCTTTGGGGGTGAATAAAGTATCTATCTATGTGAGTGCAGTGCTGCAAAAAATATTTGAACACTTTATGTACTGTTGTCTTTTTATATCTTTTCATAACATTTTCTCTGGCATTGTGTAAAGAAATTTTTAAAAATAATTTTTGTTCATTGCTGTTTTATTTTATTCATTTTTGAGAATTTTTGTTTTATGGTTTTATTTTTGCACAGTTTCTCTATTTTCTTGTTTTTGTTCATGTACTTGACTCTTCAGCTTGTTGCATTGAACGTGTTTTGGTTTACCGTGTTTTCCGGATTAAAAGTCACGGTTTTTGCATAGTCTGGCGAGGGGAGCGACAAATACATCGGCGTGACTTGTATTTTGAATAAATTCAACTATAGGGTGTTCGTCACACTGACAGCTGCTGGACGTCGCTCTAGGCTCGTGTACCTTCATCTGTATTACTGACGATTTAAAATGTAGACATTACCGGTAACAACCATACCTGCCATCAGCTTAACGCCAAACGTGTCTGTACCATCACTTACCCGGTGAGGTGAGCCGCGAGCTCTCCTTTCTGGCATCAAGCATGTGGCCATGGCTGCGCGCTTGACGCGCCGTCCCTGAACAAATATGACCTGTTCTACAGAGCAACCAATACACTTTTAAAAAAAATTCTTCTTCATTATGCATTTTTTGGCTCGTGCGACTAACATACCAGAGCGACATATCACAATATTGGACATATCGGAAAATACGGTACTATACCACTGAGCCACACATGGCCCTGGAGCCACAGGTTGCGGACCCCTACTAGAGCAGATCATTGTGGAATAGGTGTTAAACTATTCTGATGAACAAAATGTAGCTTATTCAAAAGTCTTTAACCACTGAGACAAATAAATGGTGGATGTGTTTTTTTCAAATATGTGTCTTGCTGGTTGTTTTTAGGTGAGAAATGTATTTTTGCACAATGAAATGAATAATTAAGATTTAAAATGAGTTGATGTTGGTGGTATAATCAGATTTCACATAACACATTTTCATCTTTTCAACGCTGGATTTTTTTTTTTTTTTTTTTTTAAATTGGTTATTTCTGATAATTTTGTGTCTTTATCCACACATTTTGACCAAGCTTCAATATTCTTTGCAACTTAGGAGCATGATGTGGACACTCCACATGGACGAGTCCACTGTACAATGAAGGGGGTTCCCAAGGGTGATAGGCCCGTCATCCTCACCGTCCACGACATTGGACTGAACCGTAAGCCCTGCTCCTTATTCAGCCGGAGAAGCATCGGTCATTGTAGATGAAGCCTGCTATGCTGATTTAACCCCATGTGGGACCAGATTAGGTTAATCAAGCTAACTTTATATTGCTAGATCAACTGCATTATACTGTAGTATCTAAACTCCTCTGGGCCTCTGCAGATTATCAGTGTTCTACATGTAAAACGATGAGGCACTCAACCTGTGAGATGCACATGAACAAACGCCACAGGTGTTTTGCTTATTCTCAGGCTATTTGAGGTCACTTCTGCTTCACTCCACCACTAACCCACACCACCAAACTACTTTGACTGTTTCCAGACAAAACCTGCTGGGACACGCTCTTTAACCATGACGACATGGGAGAGATCATGCAGCATTTTGCAGTGTGTCATGTCGATGCTCCTGGACAGCATGAAGGAGCTAACACCTTTTCCACCGGGTGAGCCAGACGCACAAACACTCACAAATATGCACAGCACAGGCTCTTCATGCATGTCGGGCAGAATGTGGCATTTGACTTCACAGGTAGATCACTGTGGATGTTTTTTAAGGTGATGTAGAAAAAGAAGCCGCACTCAAAGAAGTAAACTTCTACTTGCATATCTTTATTAGACCATGTCCAAAAAATAGATGTGCCAAAAATAGCCTCTCTAGTGTTTTTAAGGTGACCCAGTTTTCACAGGCATGTTGTGGGGTCAGGAGTTGATGTCATTAAGACTAATCTCCGCTTTGATGATTGCCTCTTGTGAACACACCTGAAAATGATGCAGTAGCAGAGAAACACAAATGGCTAATTCATGCTGTTATTACCAGGTCAATAAAAAGGCAGATTAACCAGTGCACTGATGTATTTATCTTTTATTTTTTTTGTCCTCAGATATGAGTACCCATCCATGGACCAAGTTGCTGAGACTCTCCCGCTTGTGCTGAAGCATTTTGGGTAAATTGAGTTGCAGTTTTAACCCAAACTCCTCTTACTTTATTTAAAAATATTTTCTAATGTGTTTTTCTAACAGTACCCATGTCCGTTTGTGTCCTCCAGGCTGAAGAGCGTGATCGGAATGGGCATTGGAGCAGGGGCCTACATTCTGACCAGATTCGCTGTAAGTTTCCAACTTCAATCCCAGCTTAATGATTGTAAATTTAATCAATTTAGGATTAACAGAGTCAGCTAATATGTTTCTACTTGATGCTGTTTTTGGCAATGTAACACTGCTTATTGCTTGAGCCTGCTGAGCCATAAAAGCCTGAGGAATGTTCCAGATCAGCTCTACACTAACATTGAGCTCAGCTGGATGTATCGCTTTGTTGATAAAAAGCTGTCAGCAGATTTTAACCCCTTACTGCAGCCTTATGGCACAAAAATGCAACTGCGTGTGAGGTTAATGCATCACTAATTGCAAGTTATGCGTGTCATTATTATAGCTTGATTACCCGAACATGGTAGAGGGCCTGGTACTCATCAACATCAACCCTTGTGCTGAAGGTTGGATGGACTGGGCGGCTCACAAGGTACAAACCTACACAAAAACACATTAATAATTTACATGTGCATTTTTATTTGATCATAACCAAAAACTGAGAATATTAAATTACAATTAGCAAGAGCTAAGTGTTGCTCTTCTTTTGCTCCCAGATCAGCGGCTGGACCCATGCTGAGCCTGACATGATCATCACCCACCTCTTTGGAAAGGTAAACAACCTTGTGATTTTTTTTTTTTTTTTTTTTTTTCTTCCCCCCAGTACAATGTTAAACATTTGGAGGCTGTGGGTCAGGGAGAGTTGAACATATTTTGTCACTACAGGAGGAGATTCATCACAACCAGGACCTGATTGCAACATATCGCCACCACATCATCAATGACATGAACCAGTTTAACCTGCATCTCTTCGTCAAGTCCTATGAAAGGTACAGAGCAAATAGCAAGCTCGTAGTAGGTACAAGAGTGAATGTCTGAAGTGGTTATTTAAGAAAAGGATTGTACAGTCTAAGAATCACCAGGTTACAGGAGTATTTAACCTCATAATGTTCATCAGGTTGTTGGCAACTCATTTTAGGGCTAGGGGTTGGGGTTTATTTTTAAATCGGTGTAGTCTGAATTATGTTTCAATCACATTAAACAAAGAAACTAGATTTTTGCTTTAAATGAAGTCTAGTACGTGCATTTTTGACCTCCTACTTCTGTCCTAACTCTGGGGTTAGGGAGTAAATTTGCTTGAAATCATATTAGTCTGAGTTGCGTTTTTAGCAACACCGAACACAGAAACTAGAAGATTTTCCTGTTCAAATGAGATCTAGTGCATGCATTTTGACCTCATACTTCGGTCCTAAACCTGCCCCTACCCTATGGCTGAGAATAGGGTTAAGAGGTAAATTTTGTTTTTAAATCAACGCAATCTGAGTTAAGTTTCAACCACATTAAATAAAACAAGGCGTTTGCTACCAATTAATGTCCGGTACATGCATTTTGACCTCGTACTTCTGTCCCGACCCCCAACCCTACCTAGGAGTTTAGGGTTAGGGATTACATTTGTTTCAAGCCAATGGAATTTGAGTTATGTTACAGCCACATCAAATACAGGAACTAGGAGATGCCCCTATTCAAATGAAGTCATTGCATTTTATGTCCTAACCACTGGATTAGCGGTTAGAACATGAGAAGACAAAATGCATGTTGATTGGAGCTGTGACTAACCGAAGTGTTTGTCTCCAGTCGGAGAGATCTGGAAATTGAGAGACCAGTCCCTGGAAGCAATGTTAGAACCCTCAAGTAAGTAGTCATGAAAGGCCAAGTGAATATTCCCTGTTGCATGTTACTTCACAGTTTAAGTGCTAAGCTTTTCCTGTTTTCTTTAGGTGTCCTTCACTGCTCGTGGTTGGTGACAACTCTCCCGCTGTTGAGGCCGTGGTACGTTGAGGCGCAAGCTCTGACGGCTACAAAGCCAAGGAAATCTCTAATGCTACAGAGTTCATGTCAAACCACTAGTTAAATGGAGCAGCCACATATCAGTCAGCTGTTAAATTGATAGATATGCAGAACACAGTTGCAAACAAACTTCAAGTGATGCTTGTTACCCAGTTTGGAGTGAAAAACCTTGGTGACTTTTTGTCTGTTGCGTGAGGGAGTACCCCAATCCCACCTAGATTACTACAACTTACTCAGAGGTGTTTAATTGAAGTCTGTTTTTTCCAAAGTCAAGTTCAAAACACTGTACCTCCAAAGGTCTTTTCAGTTTTTTTTTTTTTTTGTTTTTTGTTTTGTGCACACAGGTTGAATGCAACACCAAGCTGGACCCAACAAAGACTACCCTGCTTAAGGTGAGAACAATTTGACACACACACACAAAGTCCTATCATGCATCTTCCTCCAGATGAAAATAGCCTTGATGGAAAGATATTGCCTGATAAGTTTCCAGTGACTCAGCATTTACCTGGTGACACATTAACTACAGATAGGCCGACTGAATGCGCCCTCGGGGTCCAAGTGCAAATACATGCTGCCACTGAGGAAGGTCTGCAACAACTGACCCACTCATTTCACCCTATGGCCCCCATTTATGATTCACAACTGAAGCCAAACAGCTATTAGTGCTAAAATGGCTTTGTTTTATTGGGGTTAACAGCTCAGGGTCTAGAGAAATGCTGATTACAGGAAATGGGGACAAGGTATTTGGCGTGTTCAGAAAGGACAGAGTGTAACGGGGGATAATGGTGTGTGAATATACAAGTAGTAATGCACTAAATACTAATGGCCTCTTTCCCTTCTCCTCTCCAGATGGCTGACTGCGGTGGCATGCCCCAGGTTGACCAGGTGTGTATGTGTCAGTGTTTGTCAGAGAGAAAAAGAAAACATGGTGCAAGGTACAGTGTTGGTGTAGTGGAAAAAGGCAGGATAATCACTGCAGAGGATGGTGTAAGAAGGTTGCACGTAAGAGCATTAGCAAGTAACAGACATGGAGCAGAGTTGTCAGGTTGTAATCCTCCATCCTGCACAGCACCTGCTCATAGCAGCTGTCATCTCCTAGATTGAGGAAATAAGCTGTTGAATGAGGAACTGAATTTGTCATTGTTGGGCAAATAAGTGTGATAATTAATGACAAGAGGACTGATTATCTCTCTCCTCCTGTTATTTTGTGCAGCCTGGAAAACTGACAGAAGCGTTCAAGTACTTCATTCAGGGAATGGGATACAGTAAGTATTCTTGCAGCAGACATGTGGTATAGTTAAGTAAAGATGATTTGGATCCTGTGATATTTCAGAAATGCAGTGTTAACATGCATGACATTCATTAGGTTTTTTTTTTTTGCGCTTGAAAATTTTTAGTGTAAAAAACGTATTTTCTGCCACCTTGTGGTGAGATGGAGCTGTTTGCCCGTTTCAGGGTCTGAACTTGATGCCGTTGCTGTTGGTTAATAAATGACTCCTGTTCTCATTTGAGTGAAACTTGACCTCAGCACAAGGACACATCCTGATCTTTACTGTGCTAAAGTGTGTTTACCACAGCACTAGAACAGGTGTTAAATTAAACTACAGCTAGGCATTAAAACAATAAAGATGATTTTATGTTGATACAATTTTATAACACATGAAGTAGCATTATTAAGACTTTCCTTTTGTTTTCAGGATTTATTTGTTATACTGTAATGTGAAATGTTCGCTGTTTTTTGTTTCATTTATTTTTAAATTAATATTTATGTTGGAAAAAGTCTTTATCATACCTCACTATTGAGCTCTAACGACTAAGACATTACAGCTCCAAATAATCATGTCATTTCATCAGCTTTCACATAGGACCAAAAAAATCAGTGCAAAACTATTTCAGTGATGATCATTACTAGCTGACAGCAACATTTTTATCATGATTGGAGCAATTAATCTGTTTTCTAAATGGTTAATGAATTGTAATAGTGGTCAGTGATCAGTATTTTCCAAAGCTCAGTATGATATCCTCTAGTGTTGATCCATGAGTCAGTAATGTTCAGTTTATTTTAACAGAAGAGGGCACACAAGGAAATATGCTAATGAGATCTCACAAAAGCAAGTTGTGACTTTTTGTATGATTTTACTTGGGACCTATTAGAATAGAAGCTGTTTTTCTAATCTGAAAATGAAATTTTCCTTAAAATCATAAATGTTCACCTCCTTTTAAATTGCAGTTGTATATTCCTTTTGCAATTACAGTTGTGATGTACTAGACACTAGAACAGCCAGCGGGTCTGATGTACTTGTGACTGCTTTTCAATGGTTCATTATTCCATTTTAAATGTACACCGAATGCCAAAGTGTTTTTTTTTTTTAAATATAGTCCACATAAATCCAGATTAGAAGTGTGGTCATTTTATCCATAGCTGCCACCAGGTTAAACTGACCCCTATTGAAATGCATAGATGTTTCACAAAGTTTTTAAGTAGTATTTATTTGTATGTAATCTGAACGACACAATGGAAATCAGAGGGTGATGATCAAAACAGATTTTTTTGTAAAACAGGATTCTTAAAGATATTTAGATCGATGCCAAAACAGAGCTGACGATTCAACAAACTGTACTAGTTTACATTATGCTAAAGCTAAACCCTAAATATCCTCCTCCTTCAGTGCCGTCAGCCAGCATGACCCGTCTGGTCCGCTCCCGCACCGCCTCGGGCTCCAGCGTCACCTCGTTCGAAGGCAGCCGCTCGCGCTCTCACACCAGCGAGGGCAACCGCTCGCGCTCTCACACCAACGAGGGCAGCCGCAGCCGCAGCCACACGACCGAGAACCAGCGCGACCGCTCTCATACGGACGGCGCGTCCAACAGCAACGTGGACCAAGCTGTGCCCAAGTCCACCGAAGTGTCCTGCTAAAGTGAACCTCCTCCCCTCTCCGGACACCCAAAACCTCTCCAAGGTCCTTCAGATTGCTGCTGCGTTGCCTCTAACTGCAAACACACACTTTCCTACTCCTTTTAAAAAAAAAAAAAAAAAAAAAAAAAAAGCAATTCAACGAACGCTGAAATGGTAAACCTAGGGACGCTCATACGCACAACAGACGTTCCATGTGGAGTCGTCCTGATTTGGATATGTTGTTTTAGGATGTTGAAGGTTTATTTTTCAGAAGAGGGACTCAAAAAAACACATTTCTGTTGAGAACAGATATCCAACAACCTCGCGCAGTTGGAGGCAACGCAGCAGTCGAGGACGCCGATGCAGAGAATGTCAGAGAAAGCTGCGGCTACAAGAGTACACCAGCCTGAGCATGCATCTCATATAATCTCTCATACATTTAAAACCTCTTAATTTCCATTTTGGCATTCCCTCTTGTTCCCGTTTTTATCAGAGTTTACCATATTGATACAGCTTTCTCAATTATACCTGACTGTAAATGTCTATTTTCTGCTCTGTTATTATTTTTGATCATTTTATTCTTTCTTTTCCATGTCTGAAGTGTTGTCATTTGTATGTAGGAGCAGATTTGTAGATGTGGAGAGACAATGGGCTGTTGGCACCTGGATAAAGACAAATATAGCCTCAAAACCCGCTATCTTTTGAAATTAAGGGAAAACTTTGAGTATATGCAGTGAACTAATAACATACTTTCAACCTGCTAGTGTCCATTTCAAAATATTCTGTTCACTAGTAATTATTAACTAGTTATGTATCTGTTCAATGCAGAAATGTCTTCTCAGAAATCAAATTATTGTTTTTAGACTGTGTGCTTTATCATTAATCACACCACTCTGCAAATTCAAAAGCTTTTACACTATATGCTTTATTAATAAATCATGGCTTCAGACAAAACATTATTATTTTTTTTTTCTCTTTTGTATGATTATTTCTATGCAATCAAGCACAAAGGAACAAAGATGTGCCATAGAGTTATTCATTTTGTAGATGTGATGCTCCTATGTGGTTGTGGATTGCGGGGTGAGTGACGTTTACTAGGTCCACTTTAACACAAGGATACCTGTAGAACCTGCCTCACACCTTCTGCTCCTATATTTTTCTTGCACTACAGCAACATTTGCTTTGTAGAACACGTAAACGGCTTTGTAAAGATGCGATGCACAACCATCTAATGCTGTAGAAAAGCAGTAAAATGGCATAACAGTTTGTATTTATTTAAAAAAATGACAATAAAAAAAACTTGTAACAGATTATTTTTTTCCTGTGAATGTGTTTTTTATGACTGTTTTCAAAGAAGGGTAAGTACTGTATAAAATGTAAATAAAACCTGTTTTCTGTCCACTGATCAGCTAATCAGGTCATTCATTCTGCTATGGTGCTGCAGTCACACGGCCATCTCTCACCAGTAAATCCAAAAGATAATCCCCACC
>JAQQAE010014973.1:0-12201 GCA_029823295.1 Pseudamia nigra
ATTTGCTAATCACTTGCAATACAATGAGGTGACTGGAGAGGTGAGAGATGAGGAGAGACAAGAGAGATAAGGAGGAGGAGAGATGAGGAGAGACAAGGAGGAAGAAGGAAGAAGGAGAAGGAGGGAGAAAAGGAGGGAGGTTTAAGATAGAGGTATAGGAAGAGCTAAAAGGGAGATAACATTTGATTGACATCAGCAACATGAAAGCATGGATCCATTTTACCTTGTATCAAGTCTTCAAGCTGCTGGTTGTGACACATTTTGAGACACTTAGTCCTAACTTCCGGCTTTCAGAGACTGCGGATGTATTTCTGTCTTGCTCCCATCCCAGTTTTCCCTGCTTGCTATGTCTTGTCTGTGTGTTTGCTGCATTCCCTGTCAGAGTCTCTCTCTAAACCCAAAAGCAACATGGAATTGACCAGCTGGACCTCAATGCAATTGACACGCTGCTTGGACAGACAGGAAGATGGGTCAAGGGGAACCTGAGGGTCCTCAGGGGACAGTGGCTGCTGGACATGTGAGGATCCGTGGACGCATGGGGACTTGCATGTTTTTGAGACGGTGTCCACTGAGGGTGTGACAGACATTTATCTATTCGGAACCATGATAACAGGATTTCTGCTGATTGGCTTGGGTATTTTCCTGGTGTATCGATTAAGAAGATGGAGAGAGCTGTTCAAAGCCCAGCAAAGCTTTGTCGGAAAGTTACAACACGGAAGTGCTGGGGTCTCTTCATAGGATGGTCTTTGAGGTCTGGTACCAAAAAAATATAAAATTGGAGTAACTGAGGAGGTTTGGGGCTGATACCACATACGCATCCATGTTGTCATTATCTCAGGTTCAAAACACAAACCAAGGCCTCTCTGGAACGTTGCTTTGTTAATGTGTGTGTAACTTGTCTGCCAAGTGTGCATATGAGGGTTTTTTTTCCTATGTGACCATAATTTTGCTTCCTATGGAGCCTAATTCTGGAAACTGTGCTTTTTTTTACTCTGTTTTCCTGTTGTATCCCCCACCCCCTTACCCCCAAATGCAAGGAGTGAGCTCAGTTTGCTATCATTTGTGAATTTCCCCTTTTTGTGGGATCAATAAATCATCAATCAATTAATTAATAAATCAACTGTGCATTGTTTGAATGTCACAGCTAAGAGAGTATTGCTGCTGGCCATGTCCATTCCATTATACCCACAGTCACCTTATGACAGGTAGCAGTTCCAACCCAGTAGTAGCACGGTATACCTAATAAAGTGGCCAGTGAGTGTATGCTTGCCACGGTACAAATCTTTTTATGAAATAGTTTTGTGCAGTCCTGCTTATGGAGTAACTTGAAACGGTAACGGTCTAATGTATGATGAGTTTACTAATGTGGACCCCAGGAGCTAATGGGGATTGACATAAACAGCTTAACAAAGTGTTCTGAATTTGAATTTACTGATTTAAATATGAGAGTAGAATCGTAATGGGTTTGGAGTTTCACAAAGCACATTACTTGAAACACAACATGAAACATGAACATGGCACTGTGTTTTTTAAGGTACTGTGTTTATTATTTTTGCAGATACTCTGGAGAGCGTTCCTGTTCATTACTTCTGTCCATGTGGGAGCAGCAGCACAAACTAAGGTGCATCCATCATGAAGAACCACCTGAGAGCAGGGATGTAAACGGTGTAAGTACACTACATTTATGTTGTTGTCGTCAAGAAGTAAAGTAATCCCGTACCTTCAAACACCAAATTGTCAGACAAAAGGGCTGTTAATTAGGGGAGGTTCTAGACAGATTCACACAGAGGCAAGAGGGTAACATGGAGACTTTACAACGTGGCAGTAACACACTGTATGGTCACTGTAACTGGCAACCTCTCATGCGGAAGAGTATATAATAATATAATAATAACATTATAAGAATAATAAGAATAATATAGCATATTTAATAATTTTTAATTAGCATATGGCCATTTTTGCCATGTCCGTAAAGGCCAACATACTGTAGAAATTGTATGTAACATATCAACAAAAAAAAAATTTTAATCACACTTTTGTTATTTTCAAGATTAAATGCATATCCCTGGTACATAATAATAAATAAGATCAAAATGCTCGATGCTAAAGAACAAAAATGAATGAAATCAAGAAAATTTATCAAGAATAAGAACAATATGCTCAAGAAAATGAATATATTTTTAAGGTAAAATGAACAATTAACAAAAGGAACAGAATGTCATCCAAGTCTTGTAGGTGACCATATATACGTTAGACTGATGACGTACTGTAGCATACAATGGAAAATTGCTTCAGCTTTTCTCAAAACGAGGAAACACAATCCTTCTGAGGGGGCAGAATCAGTTTGCGTACAGTGGAAAAATAATCCAACACCTTTAATGGAGGTTTATCCAACCAGACATGCTAATATTTGTTTTCCATGATTTCCATTTAAATGGACTTGTGTAGTGTGTAAACAGGTGTTTTGTGGACGTTCCTGAAGGGACATGTGAGAACAATAAAATCATAACACACAAGACCGCAGCCATCGTCTTAATAAATGCTCGCAGCAATGTTTGAGTCTGGTAAAGCATTTGCACGTCTCTATACAAGCTAATCAAAAGTGAAACTTGAACATTGATTGCCCCAGGAGCCATTGCATTCCCTCCCGTCTTATGAATAAGAATATCCAAAACGACAAGGGCAAGTGTTTCATGAATTACCTTTTAGTCTGGAATCTGTAACCCTTAAAACACCTTGCTGCCCTTCATTTTTCCCTGTTAAGAAAATGTAAGAAAATGCATCAGGCAGGATTTTAGACAGTACAGGCTGAATCACAGGTTAAATTCTGCTATAATTACTGTATACTTGTCCAGACAGGGAGACCCTATATATTTGGTATTAAAGGTGATATGCATCTGGATAAGTTATCTACATACTGGAGATCTGGCTGACCTCGAGTGCAAAACCTGTACATGTTCATTTAAAGTTAGTGGCAAATCATGGTGTGTTCAAGATCTGGACACAATGTGAACCACACTACTTCCAAATGCGGTAAAACAGATCTGAACATGATGCATTTACACCGTGCAAAAGCATGTTTTTCGTCCTGGTGTAAATGTGGTCACTGATAAAGGAATAAACTGCACTGTGACAAATATAGTTACCTCCACCAAGGAGGTTATGTTTGTATCTGCGTTAGTAGCATCGATCGAAACGTTATGAATGGAAGTTTTCAGGATGGGTCAGAAATGGCATAAAGACCAGTCAATTAGATTCCAGGAGTGATCTGGACCATCATCTGGGTTCAGAAGATTTTTAAAGGATTCTTCACCATCGTGAGATAGGACCAAATTCAACATTTGTCCTTGATATGCCACAAAAAACTCCCAGCAAATTTTGCCAAAAAACATAGGATAACACCAGAGTAGATTCTATCAAACCACAAAGTTTGATCCAGATTTGAACAATATTCCAGACATAGTGATCCAGAATGTTTCTACTTACAAGGGTTGAGGGAAAAATACCTACCATAAGGGAGTAAATAAAACTATAGACATGAAACTGACACTAAATTATAGTGGAAAGTCTGCTGATTCAGTAATGTGCCCTCAGATTTGACGTATTTTGCACATTTACAGAGCTAGATTCAGAAGAAAACCATCATGATGGAAATATTACTTTTTTGAGATCAACTATTAGATTAGAATATTACTTTAGGTGCAATAAGATTATGGAGGAAATGAGCATTGATTCAAATGATAATGGTAGGTTTTCACTATGAAGAGAAAGCTGCCTTGGTGGATAACTTATCTAAATACATTACTTACCTCATTTATTCACCTATTTTATTGTTTTTTTTAATTTATTGTGTGTGACATTTCTGAAGTCATCTTTTACTGTTGTTTATAGTCTAAAGTCATTCATTATCTGCTGATTTATATTATTCTATTTCCCTTTATTTTATGGTGTTTTATTCTCTCTTTTATTTCACTGTTTTTCTGTTTAATAAGATGAAAACAGCTCCCTTCCCTTATAAGATTCCCTAAAGTTTATTGAAAGTGCTTGTTGATTTTTCTTTTACATTTGTTCCAGCTGCCTTCTAAAATTGTTATAAACAGGTCGAAATCATGTGAATATGTAGTTTGTCGAATGAAAGATGGTAACAGACCTCCTATACACCCTATGAATCCTACAAGGGAAATGTGATTGCTGACCTTGCTATACCTGCACTCCTCTACAGATCATTACAAGTTAATTGGTTACAAGAAAGAACATAACCTAAATAGGTCCAGATACTTCATGACTTATAACTCCATTAATATTAGCTGTGAAAACCTCAGTCTGACCTTTATGAATAAATGTTGTTTCCTGCAAAAAAACCCGCAGCCCTACCTGACCGAATGCTGGAGAAGCAAGATGGTATCCTGGCCACTGGGTAGTGCAACACATTTAAGTAAGCTCACTGACCAAAAATGTCCACCAGCTACAGCGGAGCAAAAAACACCCGGACATAACCCTCTGGACAGGAAACAGGTATGTTTGTCTAACTAGTCTGACTCTGAACTTGTACCAGAGATTTACCCACAATGCAGACCTTTTGGCAAACAATATTTATTGACATGTTGAAAACAAATTATAATAAATTGGCATAGATACAAGATGTCCATTTGTATCTTTAATATTTATTGGTTACTTTGTGAAACACTGAACACCACTCAAAGCACCATGATTTTGCTTAATAAAAGCAAACAAAATGGCCTGTATAAGGTTAGATTGTAGTCATTTCACCCAGTATACTTATAATATAAAGTCTACATCTGCTTTGGCCCTTTTCCTTGAGTGCCTCTGTTTGTTGATTTCTTCACTAAATTCCCCAACACCGGTCCAGCTTCAGTTAAAGTGCATGAAAGGTGAATCATAGGAAGGTGGTTTTACACAGGACAATTCCTGTTTAAAACCCCATGTTGTCAAGAATGCTGACAATGTGCTTATGTTTGCAAAGCGCATCATTAAAAATGGAGGAAAGGAGGATTTTGAGGATTGAAAATATAACATTAACACACAGAGAGCTTTACAGAGGCCATGTATGAGCAGCCAGTAAGTTTAAGACTCTTAACCAACATGCTTCCTCATGGCGTTTTGTGTGGGTTTCGCTCTAAAACACCTTCAGTTTCAGATACAAAGTCGTTTACAGAATATTCCACCATGGCAACAACCTCCAGGGTCAACATAGCTGAACTAAATACATATAAAAGATCTTTCACGAATAAATTAAACATACAGTAGAAGGTTAACAGTGACAATGTGAGAAGGAGAGGAACAGAAGTGGAGATATGTTGGAGTGATGCTGTATCCGCTGTCCATGGATCGGCTGTGTCATTTAGTCAGGGTAAAGGATGAAGCCAGAGAAGGTGCTATACTTGTTGTTGTTGCCTCCATGAGCTTTGCCGCCGTCCAGTTTGACATAAACCTCATCTCCAGAGTCCAAGTGCAGCACAGCACTGTTACTGGCATAGTCATAGTTCTGGTCTGCATCCTGAGCTATGGCACTGGCTCGTACCTGCAGAGGGAGGGGTGAGAGTGATACTGAGCTCTGGGCTACAACACACAGCAGATGCAGAGACAGATTGGGAAAGTTCACCTATACCTGAGAGGCAAAATGAAATAGCACTGATACAGCCACAAAAAAGAGGGTGCGACATTTTTTTCCCTGCAAGTGTGACACAGCCTGAATAAAACAAGACATAAATGAAGACAGGAAAAAAAGATGGAGACATCTGAGTAGAAGAAGCTAAACACCCCACAAAAACTGCACAGTTAGCACAGTATATTTATTACTAGTCATGTGAAGGCGAAAGAATAGAAGGAGGACGATGTGCGCTTTTGGTGCGTAAAGTGCGCATTTCGACTCGTATGCTGTATGGAAAGAGGTTCAAACAAACTGACGGACAAAAGCATAATAAACACCTACACATTATATTTGCCGTCATGTGTAAGTCAGAGAATTTAAGTGATGTAAACCTTTGACTTTAATTTTCACTTGTTGGATATATGGCTATTGTTTTGAGCGTGTAAACGATGCAAATCCAAGCCACAGCTTAGTTTTGTAAAATAACTGTGTGTGTTCTGGGCTGTTTGTGTACCTGTCCGTTTTTGCACAGGTCGGCCCACATGCTGGTCCCGTCTCCACCCCGCATCAGTACATGATAGGTGAAGAAATAGATCCCCGACACATGGCAGGTGAATTTTCCGCTGCTAGGATCGTAGTGGTTCCCCAAGTTTGTAATCACGTCGTCAAACTTTAACACCTCATATCCCTCGTGTGGATTCTTCAGACCGACGTAAAAAGCGATCCTTAAACTGTTGGTAGATGAGTTTACACCGTCCGTTTCACTAATGTCATCCTCCGTCGCTCCGTTCAGTGCAGGGAAGGTGAGTTTACTCCTGCCGCGTTCTCCCGGTGGTCCCCTCGGACCCGGGGGTCCTGGTTCTCCCGGTGGTCCCCTGGGTCCTGGTTTCCCAGGGCGCCCGGGTTCCCCGCGGCTGCCCTGCGCCATTGGCGGGTGCGGGGCGACGCCGTTCACGTTCTGGATCACCTCCATGGCCGTGGCGCCTCCGGGTTTAGGGCTGTACGGGTCGCAAACCATCCTACAGGTCCCCATCATCTCGTAGTAATGAGCGGAGGTCTCAGTGGGGCGAACCAGGAGCAAGGGGATGGCGACAGCCAGAGCCAACAAAACCATGGCGACGGCGGTGACCAGAAAGACCACCGACCACTTCCTCCGCTCAGCTCGGGGACAGATGGACGACCGAAAGTCCGCCGCGCCTCTCTGGGGGGGAATCGTGACAGGCAAGGTTTGACAGCGATGAAATGAAAATTTCTGTTGAGTTAATTAAGTGCGCATCTCTCGGTGTACTTGCGCTAATTGGTGTGTGGAAGCCCCGAGGCAGCGGCTGTGACCGGGCGGCGAGTGCGCGTGTTGGCTGGATAGACGGATGGGTGCGCGCGGACAGCTGTGAAAGTCAGCGTGGATGAGACCGGAAGAATGTGGGTTTGACCTCCAAATTAAAGCACTACGTTACAGATTTAAAACATTATAACAGATTAATTCTTGCAGTAACGACAGAAATCAGCTTATTTCTCCAAACTCGGACCATAGTGAGCGCTGTATGAGACCGGGTTCACGGCCGCTCTGTTCCAAAACTGCTTTTTATGCGATTTTAGAATCTGATGGTACCCGCCCTAATCTTAGAATGTGTTCTCAGTGTCACCCTTAAAGTTGTGTTTTATTTGGCAGAGTCCAGGACAGCCTCTGTAACCGAATTAATAGGGTTTTATTGTGTCATCCACTTCACATGTAAACACTAGTCACTAATGGGTTTAATTTTAACTTTTGAGCAGGAAGTTCTCTATTTACGTTTGATTGACTTAACAAGATGAGAAGTCAAGGCAAGCGAGGGCGTAAAGTTTAGACGCATGCAGTATTTATTAGTTGATAGAGGTTATGTGCAGCCCAATTAAATGACTGCTGGACCAACATTTTTTATCATTTACACTTGTAAGATTATGGAGGTGAATGTCCACTGTCAGAATTAAACTTGAACCACTGTAAACTCCTAAAACGCTTTCTTTTTACTTCTGACAGGGGTTCTACACGGGTTACACAGAGTAGCATTAGCACAATTGAAAACTGGGGCTGAATGTGTGAGTAGCTACATGTTAGACTCAGGCCAGATGAGGGTCCTTTCAAAGTCATTTGAAAATGCTGAGGGGCTAGTTTACAGTGGTGCCATAAAATGACCAACTGTGCTGGTCACTTCACTCACACAGACAGACTGATCAAATGCACCATGGAAGCAGGTGGACAGAGTTTGTGCAGAAAATGGGGAGGGGTGTGTGACACTACTGACACCTTCAGCTCCAAACTCCCCTGCTGCATGGACATATTTGATGTCTTGTTTCACGAGGTGCAGAGCCACAGGCCTTGAATTTATATTCTGTGACAAATTAAAATTCTTGCAGTGCACAGACGATCATTACTCTATTGCATACAGATTTGTCTTCAGTGCCTCTTTGGCCTCTTTTGTCTCCCTTCCCATTGAGGCTGCTGCACATTTTTTCAAACCTTGCGGTTATGAGCACTTCAGCTGAGTGAACTGATTATTAAGGCCTTTCAGTGTGTATTTCCAAAGAGCACACGCTTCTGAGATACTCTACAAACTGAAGCTTTTTATAATTGAAAATAAAACCGTGATTGATTTTTGTTCTTAAGCTTGAACATTCTCAGAAGGATCTAAAAATCTTAAAAAACTGTGGGCTGCAAATTATAAGCACCTGGAATTGGAGCAGAGGCCTTGTATCCACAACAGAGGCTTTAGGGCTCAAGGCAAAGTGAAGAAATCTTCAAGAGGCTGGAGACGAGGCTTATAGCTGAAGCCCTGTGGTCACACTGCGAAAGCCCCACACAGACTTTAGCAATTTCAACTTATGCTCAGCTCAGCTTTAACTCCCCAGAACATGACTCCAACCAGGCAGCTCATGTCTGAAGGTGAGAAATGGTGCAAGAAAATGGGTCACAAATATAACCCTATTTCCAAAGAAGTTGTCACTGTGTAAAATGGGAATATACAGTAAACAGAGTCTGATTTGCATTTTTAATTGAAAATGTCACAAAGACAATCGCATCAAATGTTGAAACTGAGAAATGTAGTTTTTTTTTTTTTAATGACATGCATATTTTGAATTTGATGTCAGCAACATCATGTTTACCACTTTGTTGCATCCCTTCTCCTTTTCACAGCACTCTGTAAGCATTTGGGAATTGACAAGAACAACTGCTGTAATTTTGAAAGTGGAACGCTTTCCCATTCTTGCTTGATATAGGATTTCAACTCCTCAACAGTTCAGAATTGCATTTGTTATACTTGTCATTTGCCAAAAGTTTTACTACAGAGCCATGCTGTTTGAACACATGCAAAATGTGGGTTGAATGTGGTATGACTTGATAAAATATGGTCTTCTCTGAAAAAGTTATCACCTATGACAACACATTTTGCTCCAAAACCTGCATAAATATTGTTGAGCATTAATGTTTTCTTCATAGATGTGTAGATCATGCACAGTATGCATCAATGCACCCATGCCATCACAGATACTGGCTTTCGAAGGGAGTACAGATAACAAGCGTGATGATCCATCTCCTCCTTAGCCTTGAGCTTAGCATCCATAATTTCTGAAGTGTCAGAACACAGGACTATTTAATTTAATCTTAAATGAGCTCCAACCCAGAGAAGGCAACATTGTTTCTGGGTTTGGTTTATACAGGGTTTCCTCTTTGTATGGTAGCATTTTAAGTTGCATTCGTGGATGCAGTGATAAACTGTGTTCATGGACTATGGTTTTTGGAAGTGTTCCTGAGGCCATGCACTGTTGTTCAGAACAGAAATATGTCTCTTGTTAATGCAATGCCATTTTTAGGAAATGGGGGTTGTCACACTGACCGTATAATTTGAGACCCCTCCTAGAAAAAATAAAAACAGATTTTTTTAATCATATTTTTAATCCCTTTTTTCTTTAATAATATGCTCAACAAATAACAACAATCTGCACAGCAAGACCTTAAAATAACTCTTCATAAAAGCACTCTTTATGCTCCCTGACTCTGCTACATGACTGCAGAAATGACCTTTACTTGGGATTAGTACAGTTAACCATATCTCAGGGCTATGGTGAGCCATGCACGACACACTGTCCACATTATGCAGGGAGCTGCTGTGCTTATGCCGCCCTGTGGCACTGCCATGCTTCTAATCACACAGCACGTTAGCACACTGCTGCGTCACCCACGCAAACCATACGGTGAGACAAATGAATCAGCCATCATTAGGTGAATTTAGACTTTGAACTGTACTGAGTCTGGTCAAACATCTAATGCGAAGACTGCTTTCTTGATCTTTTGGTGTCATATCGTAAGAGTTGATATTCCTTGAATGCGCTTATCCTGCTTATTATAAGATGAATCATAACTTGGGTATTAAGATGGATTTAGCTAGAATAAATTGTCAAAAAGTATTATAGTAAATCTTAGGAGAACAATGACACAACAGCTGTGACAAGATGCAGCATCAGCTCCTGTCTCAATATGTGACCCTAATCCATGATGAGGGGAACTGAAGACACCTCAGCTCTTCAGAGCACAGAAACAAACGCCTTCCTGCATGGAATGTTTTGACACTGAAGTCCTGTCACATGTTAACCCAGCCGTGTCAATCCACCTGGAGGTAAACGCTGTGCCTGTTCCTCTCTGTTTCCATTCCAGCTCATTCACATACTGTACATCTTCATTACATTTTCTATATCCTCTGAAGGACAAGTTTAAATGATGTAAATCTGTTGGTCCCAAACCTTTTCAAGACTCAAAAGGGACCCAAACTTTGATTTTTTTTTTTTAAACTGCAAATGAATCTGTATTGTAGCATTTTATGTGCAATGCACAGTTTAAATGTAAAAGTTGATAGGGATCAAGATTGTTTTTCAGCATATATTTTCAAGCACTGCATCAAAAAATAAACAAAATAATTCACAAAATTCGTAAGTAATCCAAAAAACAACAAAAGGACAAAATATAATCAAGAAAATTGAAGAAAGAAGGCAACAAATTGGACAAAAATGAACAAAAAATGTACAAAATAGTTCACAAAAATGAACAAAAAATTTACAATATTCAAAAAACCTAAGAAATATCGGCAAAAATATCAATAACAAGAACAAAATAAACAATGCAATGGACAAAAGCTGAAGAAAAAACTACTACAACATGAACAGAAATCAGCATGTTTAGTAAAATTCACAAACATTTCAGAATTAAACAAATATGTACCAAAGTTATTAGGAAAACTGGAAGAAAAACTGAGTAAAAAGGTTCCACAACCCTGACCTGTGAAAGACATGTAAATAATTCCGTTATACACCATAGCTTTGATTTAACTTGCTCTTCTGACTGTCCAATGTACTAAATATGTCTTACTGATTCCTATCTTGTGGTTGAAAATGCTTCATAAATTGAGACAAACCTTATAATTACACAATAAAACGACAGCATCAGCTGGCAGGGAATGTTGAGAGGCTTCAGGCTTTTTGCAGTATGAGCTGAAATGTAGTAAAGGATCAAGATTTACTGATGTAATGTGAAAGATTGAGTCACCACACCGGAAGACACCAGTAATCGATACCTATGAATGAACGCATCTCCAAATCAGATATGTATGTCAAGGACTGTGACCCTACGTGTCATAAACAAACATGGGGCCATGACCAGTGGAAAGAAAACCACAGAGGGAGAGTGTGTATGGCTGCGTGTGTGTCAGTGTGTGTTGGTGTGACACTGATGCCGCACTGTGTGCTGGGGGCATTCAACCTTTTGCGAGTGGCAAAGGCAGACATGATGAAGTCATGCTGACAGTACATAACCCCACAGTCACACATCGTTTTAAACATGATATTGCCTGTTTTGTTCTAATCCCAAAGCGAGTTTATCATAGTTTTGTCCCAATTCATCAATACTAGTTGGAGAAAGCAGGGAAACCACTGTTAAATACCTCTTTACAGTGAGAAAACGTGGCATTATCACAAATTTACCACTTATTTATGGAGCAGTTTGTTACAGTTTGAGACACACGACCCTCTTATTTCATCATTATTACTCTTTGTGGTTTTCCTGTTGGGTTTAAAAAAACCCATGGCTTTAATAATGTTTTAGATCTGTGCAGCAGTAAAGTCAGGGGAGAATTACATGCATTTTACATATTTGTTGAGGCTGTAGTGTATATACAGTAAATAATTATAACCACTAGTTATTTACATCTGTAGGTGTCAGATCCCGCTGTTTTAATTTAAGTTTAATTTGGTATAAGGATGACTTCTCCAGCCATTGTTTGGCACAAAAAGATGTCAAAAAAAGGGTTGAGAAGGTGTTTTTAATATAAGGTAACAATAAAATGTCATTTTAGTCAGTAATGAACAAAATAAGCAACCAAGTAGCACTGGAATTTATTATAAACTGACACAGTATATTTTTTACACTTTTTAATATATTTAACTCTTATATGTAAAAGGATGTATTAGAATTAATATTTATTTATCAATTGATTTATTTAGAAAATATTTTTTTTTATTTTTAATTTAAGGTCTCTCCAACTACAGGCCAATTTCTCTGCTTT
>JAQQAE010014974.1:0-12200 GCA_029823295.1 Pseudamia nigra
TATAATTATGATAATGATGTCTGGTTATGTTAGGCCAGCAGAGAAGGCCTTGCTGGCCCTGACGGCCCACCACTGGTAGAAACAGTACTTTGACTTAAAGCCTGAGACTGTATTGAAGCTGATCTCCTCAGCCAGCTCTCTGATCTACTGTGATCTATTCTTGTCTATTCTGAGCTCAAAGATTTATTCAGCTTTCCTCTTACGTAACAGATTTACACCTGTTTAGGTTCTGAGGACTGAAGACGAATTCACAAACAAAACCAAAAGCTCCATTTTATCTCAGAACATGAACTAAAGTTCCATCGGACTGACTGCCAGGTCTTCAGTGTCTCTATAATCTGAATCTAATCCAACCACAGTCAGTGTGTAAACAGAAGACAACTTTAAATATCCACTATGACCAGGAACAATAAATAAACCAGGAACAACTGTCAATACTGTACACATTCATTTTAAAATTAAAACTAGCACTAAGCCCAGCTTTGCCATGAAACAAAAATGCCAAAATACCCTGCAGCTTCAGGAAACATAAAACACAAAGACAGATGTATGCACTCAGAAATACAGCTTCGTACACCAACATTTTATCAAAGAGTAGATGCTGTTCAGGTTACAGTAAAGAATGACTGAAATGAATGACTGAAAAACGTAGGGTATCATGCTGAGATCGACTCTGCTATTTTACAGAACGACACGGTGACAAGAAAATCTTACATAGTCTTTAAAGTTCACACAGTGCACCTCCTACCTCTGATAGTCAGGTTTGTATCATGCTGATACATGCAGCACCACATTGATGACCTCATTTTGTTGTTTTCTGCCACAGAGGGAAACAGATTCAGGCGACGTGAATACAACCCCATCCTGTAAGACTACAACCTCAACACGTTCAGAGTTTCTGTGGTTCAAAACTAATCCACATTGTTTTTCTGCATGATGCTTCTGAAATTAATTCCATCACACAGCAGCTTATTCCCAAAGCTCAAACAACAATCACTATAGGTCCTATTAACTTAATGGTCACATTTACAGTGTGTAGCAATGCTGCTCCAACAGGAAAGATGATGGTTGGTTTCAAACACCTTACACATAAGCATGCGACGTGATGAGTAAAACTGATGCTGTGGTTTTAGAGTTTTATTTCAGAACATGTTTAACAGCTTTCTGAACTAGGGTTGGTCCATGTACAAATTTTCAAACAAGTTTGAATTGATCTCAAAACCTAGACTGAACTGCTGTACCAGAATGTACCACTAGGTGTCTACGGAGCAGAAGAGAAAAAAAACGAGCCGTAAAAGTCCGTGAATGGCAGTGTTGTGACTTGGCTCCACTCAGTAATAAGAAGCAAGAATTAAACAGCACTGAAATAGAGCTCAATATGCAATACTAAAGCTGCAACATCAGGTTCACCGTTTTTCCTGTAGTGTTTAGGCTAA
This sequence comes from Pseudamia nigra, assembly GCA_029823295.1. Lineage (NCBI taxonomy): Eukaryota > Metazoa > Chordata > Actinopteri > Kurtiformes > Apogonidae > Pseudamia > Pseudamia nigra. Next base: position 1,437 of record JAQQAE010014974.1, read on the forward strand.
TGCTACATGACAGAAAACAGTTTTTCAGCCAACCTCTCTCCACAGCTTCAAATCATTCATATTGCCACACATCTTTTCTCATATCACTTCAAAAAGCACATTACCTTTATCGTAAATCATTGCCAGATGCACCAAGCATATGAACCCCTCCCTCTGCTGAAAAATGATCCTTCATCATGTTGCCGATTCAGCTAGGCATTAAATTAGTCAGTTGTTGAACACCAGTGGATTCATTATTGTATTGCAGCAGTTACATCAATCAAGTCGTCACGTCACTCATTACTGATAAAGAACCATAAACTGAATACACGAGCAGACAGAATACCCATGATGTCACCTACTGATTTTTGAACTGCTATTTTGAAGCCATTTGGGTTGTGACGACATGAATGTGACATTTTGGAGCAGGTGACCATATTAGGAGAAAAGGGTGGAGCTGCAGGAGTGCTATGTTCACAGGGATTATGGGTGAGGTGATGCTGAACAGTAGTTTAATGACTTGGGATCAAATCATCATGGATTGCGTAGGAAAGTTATTTTATAGTGTTATTATTGTTAGCACTGAACGGCGACTAGTCTTTATTAAGTATACAGAAGGTACAAAAGTCCAACTTGGCCTGAAACAAGTGGAGATTTCACAGAGACCACATCACAGCAGACATTTGCTACACGATTTAACTTTGTCTTAATAACTGGAAAATAGTTCAAAGATGAACCCGATCATTTATTCTAGTATTTTTAGAGAAAAGTTCAATATAATTCTGTGGGATTCAGAGTTTTTTAGAGCCAAACAGAGGTTGACTCAAGAGTATCACAAATTTAAGTTATTTCTGCTTCAGGCTCATTGTTCAGTCCTCGCCCAATGTACAAAATCAGTCACACCATTTGTGCAGGGTACTGTTGTGAGTCGCATAATTCACCAGAACCTCTTACAATGACAAATGTTAGTTCACCTACTAAAAAAAATCAAACAGGTTTAAGCTACTGTACCAGACTAGAGAATCTTCTTGTAGTTGCAAACTGGAAAATGACCTAACAGCATGTTAAAATGAGCTCTAAAAGTCTCTTAAATTGTTCATGATACTTCACTGTTCATCAAACTGGATCTACTGGATCACTGATTCTCTTCACAGGGTCTTAATACGTTTTTAATCACACTGCATGTTTGAACTTAATGAAAATAAGAACCTCCTATTCTCTGTCACGTCTCTGTGGAAAAGTAAAAACTGTCTGTGCTTCCGGACATCGAGTAGAAACAGGCCTGACCGAACCCCTAGAGGCCCACGGATCTCAGATTGGACACCTCTGACCCACATGAAGCCTGGGCTGCTTTGTCATTTTCTATCAATAACTGGAGCAAGAAACAGCTGTCCACCTTCACACATGTTTTCTTCAGTGAAAAATAGTCAGGGCCATAAATAAAACCGCTCACATGCAGTACAACACACGAACAGAGACGTTAACATGACTCCAAACTCTGAACTAATGGAAAGTGTTAGACAGAGGCTGCAAATGACCTTTATTTCCACTACGGCATAACCTGCAAAATGTTTTCTCAATTAATTAGTTAACATCAGCCAAAATGACGTCTTCATGGAGCTTTCTTTAACAGTCTAAGTCTAAACATGTTTCACAGATTCTAAAACTCAGGTATTTCTCTGTTGTGATTGTCTGTGTCACATAAGGTGATTATAGAGTTGGAAACACTTGGAGAAAACACCATGACAGGGAACATGTTATACCACAACTCATAATGCCCACGTCTGCAAGGTCAGACTGTAACTGAGCTGATAATGGAATAAAATAACATAACTGATATAACCCAAAAAATGCAAGAAATAATGGGGCCAATGACATATTCGATGTTTATGCCATTTTACACAAAAGGAAAACTTCAACGTACAGCTGGAAAAAAATGCTCAGAGTCAATAATTATTACGCTTGTCAAATAAGAATTTATTTCAGGTTTCAGGTCTGCTTTTCGGTCCTGAATAAAAGTTCAAGAAGAGTAAATGTGGTTATTTGTATACTCAGTGGATTTAATAATGCATCACTACATTTATTTGTAAAATCTTAGGTGTGGTTTGTGGTGTTTGCAAGTGACCAATATTGTTCCTCGTTACCTTTTAATGATATAACCCCAACATAACCAGTTAAGGAAAAAAAAATGTCTATCTGGTGCCAATAGTCTCTGCTGCTGTAACGGTGGTGGGCCTGTTTCTGAGGTGAAAGATCTGGATATATGACTCCTGGTTTCTGGTTGTTAGACATACTTGACTAGGTTGTGGTTGGTCTGCTGTTGTTCCTCTGTCCAAATAATGCTGGTTCAAGTGCACTATTGCTGAGTGATGGACATTTACTGCTCTGACTTGTCTGATGGTCTGTCCTGCTTCCAACATTCCTACGGCATGATCCCGGTCAGGTTGCCCCATTGTGGCATTCTTACAGATGTCATTGTCTCTAAAGCCGTGGTTTACTTTTTATAGGGTTGGGTGTGTTTGACAGAAGAGACACAGGACTACTCACAGGACTACAGTAGGGGTGGGGGTGGGTGCCGTTTCTGGATAAGTAGCTAGCCAGCCCTGGGAGTCACAAGTATGCGCAAAAACCGGAAAATGCCAGACAAATATAGGGAGAGGTGATGTCAGATGTCAAAAGAAAAGCTGAGCAGAGTTGGACATGTTGGTCTTACCTGCGATATATGGACACCCCACACCACCATCTCTGCCCATTACATCATATTCCCTGTTCTCCAGACCAGAGTCATACATGAGTTTCACACAGGGGCAAACATCAGAGCGCTACTCTGGACACGTGTGACCGAGTGGAGCATTTCAGAGAAAAAGGTTGATTAGGTCACCAACAACCTGGCTGATATGGTAGTTGCTGCACCGTTAGCATTAGCTGGTTTTCTCCACACCAGATGCTAGGCACATATTGTAAACCCGGCCTTTCAGCAAGCTTTAAAGCTGCAGTTGTAGCAGGACAACTCTGATGAATATGACGGGTGAGTGGATTTTACAGCAGAAGTGCTGCAGCACTCTATGCTTTGGAGCAAAAACTCACTGATTTTTGTTTGTTTGTTTCCATTTTTGTTCATTTAGTATTAGGATCATTTCTTTTCATTGACTGGATAATTTTGTTCATTTTTTTAATTATGTTGTTCATTATCCAAATATTTTGTTTATTTTTATTATTTTCACTCATTTCGTTGATTTTGTCATTTATATTTTAGTCCCTTTTTCATTATTTTTGTTAGTTTGTGTTGATTGTTGTGTACTATTTTGTTCATTACTGCTCATATTCTTGATTTTTTTTGTCATTTTTTATACATTTTGTGGATATTTTGTTTAATTTCTGAGCATTTCATACATTGTTTGTTTGGCTGATTCAGTGCTTATTGAGGTAATAAGTGTATGAGTCAACTACTTTTGGATAAGAAAATCACAATAATCAATAGTATCAAATTGCAATACTTGTACTCATAGAATTGCAATATTGAATTGGCACCCAAATGTCATGAAAAAAAATCAAATTGCAACAAAAGCATATCATCCCGGCCCTAATAATCAGCCAGGGAACAAAGCCCACAAGGAAAGTATCCATACGTATGTACAACTAGTTCTACTAATTGAGAAAAGCTCTTCCCAAATTGGGCCAAAAATAGAGTGGTGCATTATAAAATGTAGTTTAAAATTATTCATGTAAGATTAATCAATATTAACATAATGTAAAAGGCATAAACAGACAAAAGCGCTGGAAAGGGTCCACTAAGACGTAAACTAACAAAACTAAGAAGCTCTAAAATATGCAACAAAACAAAAATGATTCAAAACATCGACTTGTAAAAAACAGGACAAAAACATTAAAAGATGCAAAGAGTCAAACACGCCACAAAAGACACATCATAACGTAACAAAAGGCAAAATATATCAAAATATATATGGTAATGATAATAAATTCATCACCCAGCCATATTCTTACTCATTGTTTTATAGCATTTGTATTTTTCATTTCTTATGCTGTTTTCATCTTTTTGCACCTTTTAAAAGCATTTACCATTTAAGTTCTCAACATCTTTTTGGTTGATTAGATCTTTTTTCTCCTGTTGTTTTGTTACTCATATTGTTTTTGTCCCAGTATGTCTTTTACAAATAATTTAAATCCCCCAAATAACTTTGTGGATTTTGCAGATCAAAAACTATGCCAACACAAAATGATAAAGTGTTACTTGTTTGTCATAAATGGTGATAATTACTGATGTGAAAATCCCCATTTGAGTCCATTCATTTTTTATGAATGCAGACACAGCTGTATCACATCCCTCTATTTACAGTGAGGTCATTTTAAAGTCACTGCAGAGGTACAACTGACAGAACAACACAATGAAAACACCCATAAACTCTCTCGAAACTCGTTTATCTCACAGAGTAAACACAGTTCGGGCCCCCAGGTGTGATAAAGTACCGTGGATTGTTCTGAACAGGGTGTCTATCTTCTAAAAGCACCGTGGGAAAAAACGCTCCGATTCAAACACGGGGCGAGATTGGAAACAGATGTTCGCATAAGAAGAAAGTAACGGTTTTTATCGCGTTAGTTTGAGAAATTTAAAAAAACTCACCACCTGCAATAATAACGTTAAACTTGATTCATGTGAAAAATGACATGCTCAAAGGTAGAAGAAGCGGTGTGACATAGGACTCAAGGTCCATTATCCGGAACTCATTCTCGGCACGTTCCGTGTCCGTGGAGCGGCAGCAGCTACCGGTCGCCTGCTAATGAACTCCCCCCTGTCGGACCTCAAGCGGACCCCGAAACGAACCCCACTTCTACCGAGACCGAGATGTTCTGTGTGCGTTTGGGTGTCGTAAGCTCACCTTGCTATGGCTGCAGCCCATTCCTCTACCTCCAAGTTCTGCGTTCGTCTGAAACCGCTTATGTCCCTGGTTTTCGGCTCCGTCCTCCTTCCCTCTGTTGACAACTTTCAAACACTCCGGAAAAAAGTCCCTGAACGCAACGCCGCGGACACAAGGGGCGGGGCCAATTTGAGCTGCCTTCACCGACACATTGGAACTTTTATAAACTCCCTAAAAGTACAGTAATTTGACGACAATAGTAGAAATAGGATTGATGGGGGATTTTGAAAACATGGTTTAAAAGCATCTTCAACTCAAAATTCAAAGGAGAAATTTAGCGACTCACGTCATATTTAGACAGACACATAAACTACGTTTTTGTTAGCAAATACACCCGATCATCCCAAAAAATACTTCACTTTGCATCCTGTTCGTTCGAATGATCACAGGCGGTGGAGATATTTCCTACAGTCTATGAAGGCAACAGAGTTTCATACTGTAACATGCGCAGTGGCGGGTCTATTGTCTGCCATTCAAACGGTTAACTCTGAGTTGAAGTTACTCAATTCTCTGTGTTTTTGTAAAGACGTTAAATAGAGGCTGAATCATATGCACATGTTTTTATTTATTATATTATATTATTATCACATTAAAAGAGCAGTGGGTTCATGTGAGAGAGCGAGCATTAGTCCTGAAATTATACACCAGGACATATTTTTAGATTAAACTGTCGCATGCGATCACATGTCATCAAGTCATTTATTTTTAATGATCAGTTGCAGCTTTATTCTAATAAACATCAGAGAGAATGTGGATAAAATTTTACTGGATAATATTAAAATAATAAAACTCCATTTTACCACGGGAAAGAATTTTTCATATGAATCAACATTCCAGTTCCATCGTCTGCTGAATGACATAATAATGTGAAAAGTTCCTATACTTACACACAGTGACAAAACACATACTCTTGCACTGATTAATGTAACCACAATATGTTTTTATTAAAGGTTCAGTGCTGAATTTTCACTGATGGCTTATGTGAATTTTCATTAAACACTTTAATTATTATTCCAGTGGATGCTTTAATTTAAGCCTTTTACAGACTGTGACATTTCAGTCTTATAAATTTATTGCACCCACACTGTGCAATATGGATCTAATAAACATGGGTATGGCATGCCTACATTGCAAGTCGTGTTACAAGAAATAAATGTTAGCAACACGTTAGCAACACATGTGTGTCTATCTGTGCCACAATAGAAAATGATCATACAGAAAGTCTCAATTATGTGTCGGGTAAAAAAGTCAAGTAGCAGGAGGAGAATATGAACCTAAGTGTGATTCAGGAAATGAAACTAATTTGTGATGCCAATTTTGCTAAGAAAGCTTAAGTTTAGTTAGATATACAGACATACTGTTTTTTGCCAGTTGTTTTGCAGTGTTCAAAAATGCTTCAAACATTTAAAGTTCCTTTTTAGTTCAATGTCAAAATGTTTTTGTTCCACCTAAAACCTCATTACATGGCTTAATGTTGCCTCCACAAGGGTCAGGCATGAGCAGAAAAAGAGAAACAACCACATCAAATGTATGTATGAGTATGCTCTGACTGGAAGTTGGCATTTTTAATTTGATCTGATTAGTAGTGAAATATCAGGGTGCGTGTAACCCCAGGCCAGCCACTAGCAGAATTTTATCCCTATCCCTATCTCTATCACTGTATAGCATAGATGTGGATGTGAGACAGGGGGCGTTCAAGGTTAGCAGGAGAGCAGAGAATGACTGACACCAATACAGAACTACATGAGGAAATTAAAGAGATAGGACAGACTCATAAAAATATTAATACAATATTAATTTAAGTATACACTATACTGTATTAAGAATATTTGCAGTGCTTCTTCTTGCCAATGTACAGCCCTTTCCAACATGGCAATGAAGCACTGAGGTACCCTTAAATCTAGTGAATGTCCCCAACCAACCAAGTGATTCTGCAGCCTGTGTTGTTGTGTCATTTGGTGTTTTTATACATTATTTTGTATTCATACAGACAAAACTAATCAACCAATCAAGGCAGCAGGTCAACAAGATTGAATCACATTCCCTGTAGTCCCACTGCACAGAACAAAGCATGATGATGGCGTTCACTGGTCGAAAAATGAGCAAGGTTTGCTGGTGTCCAACGGAATGACAGAAGTACTGTTCAACTCTGAGTTTTTCTACAAAATTCAGGACATAGAAGTGTCCAAAAAGTCTGCTTTATGGCATTATCAAGGCAGGAAGAATTAAAAGCATTTCAAGACATAAAGTATTGAGGTGATTTGTATGCATTTGCTGATTTTTATGTGCCTTATCACCAGTGCCAGCGCCATTTTCACAACAATTAAGTCACATAACTCCTCTACCAGCTCAAAAACATTTTCGTTTAGTCCTACTCAAGAGGCAATAACCGGGGCTGTTCAATGAGGCCATAACTTTAAGTTGTAATACCACCGCTTGGCTGCTGGGGAACCGATCGTCCGGTTCCAAGAAGCCTTTTTCCCAGAGATACGTTGGACTTCTATCTGAAAATACTGAGCAAAAAAATTTTTTCATGGGTCATCATCAATCAATCAATCAATCAATCAAACTTTATTTATATAGCACTTTACAACAACAACAATGGTCTCGAACGTTTCATTTGGACCCTCTAATAAGTAATGTGGTTGTCCATCTTTAACTTTTTGCTCCATTATTATGATATTACAGCAAATAATCCAACAAATCACTGCCATGCTGGGGTTTGATTGACATGTCGCTATAGCAACAGCATGCTAGCAAAGTCGGACCGATTTGGACCTTTGTATCTTCTATTTATTCAATATGGGCATAGTTATACATGAGATACGCTCTACTGTAGCTGTGGGTAAGTGTTTACACTAACAACACTGTAATATCACTTTTTTTGACACTGTGTGGTGAAGGTTTACTGCATCAGTAAGCTAGCAGCTAAAATTCACTTCTCATGAGTCTCCTGGCATGAACGCTTCATAGCCCCGCTGCCGTTCATCCAAATATGGTTACATCCTGTTTTTGGCTCCAAGATGCCGTCCAGGAAGTGACAACCTGATTGGCCTCAAAACGGTCCTTCAGAAACTAATGGGTGACATCATGGACACTTTGTCCAGTAAAATACCCTATTTTCCGGGTTATATGTCGCTTAGGAATTTTAGCTGCACGAGCCAAAAAATGCATAATGAAGAAGAAAAAAATGTGCATAAGTCACTCTGGAGAACAGGTCGCATTTGTTCAGGGAAATTTATTTAACAAAATCCAACACCAAGAACAGACATTTCATCTTGAAAGGCAAGTTATAGTAACAATAGAATAGAGAACAACAGGCTGAATAGGTGTCTCATATGTTAACGTAATATAACGTATGTAACGTATGTTAACATAACATAACGTAATAGGCCCCGCTGTCATGGTCTGTATTCATACTGAAACTCAAGATCAAGTGAGCTTTTGCCCTTCTGCTCCGCAGGAGGTTTCTGTCCTCCCCAAGCTCGCCTTAGGACACCTGCGTTACCGTTTGACATGTGAACCACCCCAGTCAAACTCCCCACCTGCCACTGTCACCAGAGTGGATCATGGGCGGCCACATGCTTGACGACAGAAGTGAGAGCCTCTCCACCTCAATGGGTAAGTGACGCGCAAATGTGTCGGCGCTGACACGTTTGGTGTTAAGCTGATGGCAGGTATGGTTGTTACAGGTAATGTCTACATTTTAAATTGTCAGTAATACAGATGCAGCAGATGCAGGTACACAAGACTAGAGTGACCTCTAGCGGTTGCCGGTGTGACAAACAACGAACACTTGAAATAATTTGTATATATGTCGCTCTGGTGTATTTGTCACTCCCCTAGCCAGACTATGAAAAAAAACGTGATGTATAAGCTGGAAAATACAGTATACAGTCTATGGTCTTACCCTAACGTGCTCATGTCATGCTCATTTGCAGCAAGGAGTTTAGCAGGGGAGCTTTATAGCTTTTCTTTATAAACAACAGAAGTCTGGTCAAGGTGATGTTAAATGCAAGCCTGTGTAATGCTCTACAAAAAAAGCAACCAAGAGTTTGCAAGACTTGAGAAATGCGAGTTTCACAAGAGATTTCTAGGTGATAGGTAGACTTTGTTTTTTGACTTTAATGAAATATTTAAGATGAGAATTTGCCCCTGAAACATAGTAGATAAGTCAGAAAACACAGAGTATCATGTCATGGGCACTTTAAGGTTGCTGGTCAAGAACATGTCCAGTGCTTGTGTTCTTTGTCACTCTGTCTCTACTCTTTCCTTTTGTCTCTCCTTGCGTCCACAAACCCAAACCGATCAAGGCAGCTGGCTGTTTACCCAGAGCCCTGGTTCTGCAGGAGGTTCTCTCTTTTGTTAAAGGAAATTTCTTCTCTCTCTCCTCTCTTGAACTAGGCATGCTCTCTGAGGTTCTGTTGGGTTTTCTTGAATTGTGAAGTGTCTCGAAATAAACTTGCATTATGATTATTACTTTACAAATACAATTGAATTGAATTGAAAATTGAATTAATGAAGGGCCGATGAACCAAAACACACTAGAACAGACCAACCAAACTGTTACTCTAAGAAGGTACTGTGACATTTCTTGCGTTCACTGTAGTGGAAGGAGGATTACATTGACAGCAGTCTGCAACCTAATATTTAGAGGATGAATATTAAACTTGAAGAGTTTAAACATGGTTTTTACCTGTGGACGCATGCTAATGTTATCTCAATGAATTGTTAATAAGGGAAATATATATTTTTCTGTGGTCTTAACAGGACATGTCACATACTACAGTGTCATCATATATGACATAACTGCTGCAGGTAGACGTCGCCGTGATGTGACGGTAACAGAACGCGAAGCAGCTGCTGTTGGATGGAAAGTTATTCTGATGGAGAAAAGAACAACTGCTGCTGCTGAGGCTAAAAATACACACTTTGCATTCCACACATGGACTGATCTGTGTGTGTTATATACATCAACACGTCTGTGTGAGAGCTTCATGTGTGTGTTATGGGAACGAGAGGCTGTGTGGTCATAATGTACAGGGTGTGTTCGTGTGCATACAGTGCATACCTGTGTATGTGTGTGTATGTGTGTGTGTGTGTGTGTGTGTGTGTGTGCATGCTCTCAGTGCTGATATAAACCATGGTCTGTCGCTGATCTATAAATACAACATGGTTCATTGTGCAGTAGATTAGAAAATCCAAACACACCAGCTATGACATCCAGACAAACCACATGTGGACACCGTGGGACATGTTAGAGGCCGACTTACATTTAGACAATGTACTTGCATGTGTCAAACTCATAAAGTTACAGGAACATTTTGTTTTGTCAGATCTATTTCACACAACTTGGTATTTTCTGCTCCTGCTGCAGGAAATAAAACACATGCTGAGAAGGAATGAAGACTGCACTGAGCAACACCAAAACAACAAAATGAAGCAAACGTGAACTAATCAACTACATGGACAAAAGAAGCAGCAAAATAAACAAAAGTAACCAAAAATGAGAAGAGGATAAACGAAAAATGTAAAAACAAATCAACAAAATGTACAAAACTTAGACAAAAAAAAAGCAACAAAATAAAAAATAGGTAACAGAATGAATCAACTGAAGACTATAACAACAAAAAATAGCAAAATAATTGTCAAAATTATCAAAATAATGAACAAAAAAACAAAAAATGAACTCTATTAATTAAATAAATCAACATAAAAAAAAATTTAATGGTCTTGCACTTATATAGCGCCTTTCTACCCTATGGCACTCTAAGCGCTTTACACTGCTTTCCATTCACCCAGCCACACACACACATTCATACACCAGTGACACTCACTGGGAGCAATG
>JAQQAE010014975.1:0-12200 GCA_029823295.1 Pseudamia nigra
TGAAATTTAATATTTATTCTACACATTTTTACAGCATTGGAAAACGTTAAGAATGTTTGTGTCATGTTTGCCCTCCTGCAGAAACCATATTAAAACAAAAAATATATTTCACTCTCCCATCTTTTTCCATTTCAAACATTTTTGAAAAAGCTCCAGGGAGCCACTAGGGCAGCGCTAAAGAGCCGCAGGTTGTCGACCCCCGAGCTAGACTCTGCATAACCACATTGAAATTCACAGAGTGAAAAGTGGGAAAATGCTTACTAAATATATGAACCTGAATGTTCAAAACATACAGTTTTCAGAGCATTCCTATTTCGTTTGGATCTCTTACTAGAATTGGCCTTCTGAGAACTGATTATAATGGTGATATTGACTGAGTGAATATTCTACTGTTATTAGTGCTAAACCACACATTTTGAAAAGTGAAACAACGATGAGTTGGTACAGTTTGTCCTGTTTTAAAACATCTTTAAAATTCTGTATACATTGGCATTTTATACACAGTACAAAACTCATTTAGTCAAGACAACTATACAATTATTGCAGAGTATGTGAATGCTACACAGAATAGAAAAACATTTTCATTCCACTCTAATTGGGCAGGCCAAAATAATGGTGCATTCTCACCAGGTGATCTGTGCAATGCCCAAGCATGTTTCCATGCAGACAAACAGGGATGTAGGAAGGTGGGACAATTGAGTTTCAATAGACAGGGTGCCTACATTTCACACGCCCTAAGATAGTGTGATGAATTTATATGTTACTCACTCTGCTTCATGAGCTGGACTGCCAAGCAGGGGCAGTTGGAGCACATGAGGGAAAACATGCGCACAACCATGATGAACATCCCCGAGCTGAGTACAGGAGGAGTCACTACCAACAGCTGCTGAATGTTGGTCAACAGGTCCCTTGACGCAACCTCCTGTAGCAGGTTCTGTTGATTTAACCATAGGTGGATTCAAGTACACTGGTTTAAGACAGATGTTGGCAAAAATGATGCCCAGTTAAAAAAAAAAAAAAAAAAAAAAGGAACGGTACAAACCTCTTCATGCTGAAAGTTGTCCACTAGCCTGGCAAAACAGAGACAAGTACTTTCAACTGACTTTTTATCCTGAAAGAGATAAATGAAAACAGCCATTAGTTCATCTTCAGAAATGCAAAAATGCAAAAAAAAAAAAAAATCAAAGTTCTGAAATGGAGGATACAGTTCAAGAAACAGTCACAGGTTGCATTAGTTATCCAGGCGTCACCATAGGTTGATTAGACTACACCTATACTACACCTAAATAATAAATATCACAGTAATATTTAAAACCCACCCTTTGTTCTATGATATACTCAGTAAAAGAGAACGTACTCTTTTTCCATTTTCGTATGAGTTGGACATGAAATGAACCAAAATAAAATACCTTAAGTCACCTTTAGGTAAGCTATTTCCACAACATCCATGTTGTACCACCAACTAGCATATATACCTCCAGGGAAAATGTGGGTGTGGCAATATTTCAGTGCATTTTTTTTCTGACATGGACAAACAAGTACCTGATGTGTGAGCCTCTGAGTCAACAGTGGAAGAGAATCAGCAACAAAGTGGAACTCATCTGGAGTTATGCTTTGGCAGCAATTTGCTGCAATTGCCAAGGCGTTCCTCTGAGCATTAATGCTAAAGAACTCAAGATACAGGAGGCAGTCAGCAAGCCCACCCTGTCAGGGATGAAATGGTAACATTGTTGTTGACAGATATTGTAAATCATCTTGTTACTCAGCCACATGTTAAAAAAAAAAAAAAAACAAGAGTGCAACACTTACAGCCTGCAAAATGGCTTTGCTGTGTCGCCTTGACAACATTTCCAAGGCAGTCAGGGCCTGCTCGGCTACGTCAATGAACTGGATCACCTGAAGCTGCAAACAAGATGCATAGGTCATTAACATATCTCAAAGGACACAAGTACAAATTACAAGTAATTGGGGACAGACAAATAGTCCAGGGTCATACCTTCTCCAGGAAGACAGGAATAGCATCGACTACCACAGCAGAGGACCGAGGCAGTGCCTCCATCATATATGTGAGAGCACGGGAGGCATGATTCATCTGCATTCATTTAACAAAAAAAAAAAAAAATACAATATAAAAAAAACAAATGCAATCCATAAAATACATACTGAAACAATGTGAAAGTCATACTCACAATATCGAAGTTATGCTCCATCTGTAACAGTGTTATCTGGAGAGCAAAGATTAGAGTATGATTAAGAACCCGAGCGGTACTAAAATATCACAAAAAAGGTCGAACAAGATGTTCATATTTCATTCTGTGATTTTCATCATAGAGCAATATGGAAGCTTTTTTGTGAACTTATGGCATACCTGACTGGAACATGACATCTATACCTTTGAAGAATCACTTTGGAGATTACAGAAAAAGTAACTCACTAAAGCAGGCACGACACTCTTGACTGGGAATCCACCAAGTGTTTCCTCGTTGCCCATCACCAACAGCTGGCACATCTCAATGGCAGCCTGGAGCTGTTGAGACTCATCGCCTGTGGCTTGCAGCCCCTGTAGCAGTTGCTGAGCCTTGGAGCCTGGAGAGATGTGATGTTTTTAGCTTACCAAACATAAAAAACATTTATTTACAAGCCTTAGGGTAGTACTCACTGGCTCCACTGCCAATGGTCCTGTGAAACAGCTGTGACATGCGGGGTCCAAGAGGCCCAAACAAATGTGGGGGGAGACCCCTGGCCTCCAGCAGTGCTGTAATAGAAGATCAATAACAAAGTTTAGGTAACAGCACCAAAAACGCAAATAGTTGGGTGATGGCAAAAGAAGAAAAAAAAAAAAAAAAAATCAGTATCAGTTATTTCAGTTTTACAATTTTAATCATTTTTTGTGATGAGGTAAACAAACATTTAAAATGTACATGCAAATACTATGCCCTGTATGTGCAATATTAAAGAAAAACAGAAAGCTGTCGTTGCAGCAATGTCTGCACATTATTTGTGAAGAAAAGTAAATCATTTTGACTAAAACTAGGGATTGTTCAGTCACAAGTGATCAACTGCTAATATATACAGTCCAAATATGAGAATTTTGAGTGATCTTTGAAGTCTTGTATTGTTACAAGCACTGGTTCCACCTATCTGCAAATTTAGTGGCGATAGTAAAGTGGTAAAAAAAAAAAATCATGGTAAATATACAGTAAATTGAGTTCAAACACTGTCATCCTATCATGTTGATATATCAAGTATATGGATGTAGACATGGACACAGACGTGTGATCATGGCATCCTTCCATGTTCACACACAGCATCATGAAGCTGCCAAAATGTTTTTCTGGTGGGTAATGTATTCTCAGAAGGTAAAAAACAGGACCATCATATTCACAGAAAACAAACAGATTGTCTTTAAATTTTTGTTGCGACCAAGAAAGCAGCACTACTCTTGGTCATAAAAATAAAAAAAACAACCACCTCCATAATATAATTTTATATTTTCCATTACTACATAAAGTCAAATATCACTAAAAGCAAAAGTATGTTTGCATTTATACCCAAAATGAGGTGCAGTTACATACCTTGAAGCCTTCCCATTTCAGAATCATCAGACTCACTCTCCCCAGAGGTGGTCATACCCACTGCTCCAGCAACTGAGCTTGAAGCTTGATGTACCACAGAAACACAATTCAGTGATGGTGACCATACATTACCTTTGAAATAATGATAGTCGAACAAAATCTCAAATATGAGGTAAATGTCATACAAGTACCGTATTTTCCGGATTACACGTCACATTTCTTGGCATAGTCTGGCTAGGGGAGTGATGAATATATTAAAATATTTCGAGTACTGGGTGTTTGTCACACTGACAGCCGCTAGAGGTCACTCTAGGCTTGTGTACCTGCATCTACCACATCTGTATTGCTGACAATTTAAAATGTAGACATTACCTGTAACAACCATACCTGCCATCAGCTTAACACTGAAAGTGTCAGTGCTGTCACTTACCCGGTGAGGTGGGGAGGCGAGCCATGAGCTCTCGCTTCTGGTGTCAAGCACGGGGCTGCGCGCTTGAAGCGCGTTCAGTGAACAAATGCGACCTGTCCTCCAGAGTGACTGATAAACGTTTTTTTCTTCTTCATTATGCATTTTTTGGCTTGTGCGACTAACATTCCAGAGCGACATATCACCCGGAAAATACGGTAGAAGTCTAACTCTTACGCCAAATAAAAATAAATGAGGTGCCATAAAAGTTACCTGAAGCCCCTTGTGATGCCTCATCAGTACGAGCATTTGATGAGTTGGCCCCATCCTGGTTGTTGTCAGAGTCAGCCATTTTTTCCTGTCGGCGAGCGTCGGCTGCCCCGCGCTTGCCCAGGCCTGAGCCCCGCCGACTATGACGAGGGAAACACACAATATGAGCAAGAGCATATTCACCACAAAGGCCATACAGCTCAAACACTGAGCAAATATGCGATTCACTATACACAATGATAGTGTTCTCCTATTAATGTGATGCTATTTAAACATAAAAATACACAGTGCCAGGTTATAAGTTATCAAGATTGGCAGTAGGTCCTACTTTGATGAAAGTTGTGGTTAAGAGTAGTGCTGCAATGATTCATCAGTTTAACTAATTTGCCCATCCAGGAAAAACATTCATGAATATAAGGTTAACATGAATCAGAATTGACTAATAACCATTTAATGACTGAAGCAAAAATGCAAAAGAAAAAAAAAAAAATCTGTCCACAGAAGTCTAACCAAAGATATGCTCCTTTTGACTTACTTCAACACTCTGTGTTATAGACAGTTGGTGAAAACAAGCACTGTGAAGATAACGTTTGAAACGTGGAAGGACTTCTCACACTTTGCATTACGGTCTACAAACAATCAGAGTTCAAACCTGGTGCTGGCACAGGATCCCGTGGTCTTCTGCCGTGTGCTCCGCCGAAAGCTGGGGAGCTCTGCTGGAGGAGACTCGCTGCGCTTCTTAGTGGATTTCCTCAAACCTTCAGTTAAAAAAAGTGACATATGTATAAAACCACCAGCTCGCCAGTGTAAATACTAATATCTATCATTTTTATCTGGGGCACACTGCAAAAAACACACAATTGTGACTGTCAAATAAAATCACAAAATGATACAGTACGTATATTTCTACGCCAGCTAAGATAACCGTCATGGGACAGGGGAGCCTTTTACAAGCATGTTGGACAAATTGTTTTAAGCACGTGTACAACAACTGCATATATCTGTGTAAGGAGCAGATTGATGTGTCATAGGAAATACAACAGTGAAGGTAATGATTGATGCTGAAAGTAAGCGTTAGATACAGCAAAGGCTCCAGATGCAAAGTAGTTTGTCGTTGTCCGTGTAGAGTCCAGTACCAGCGACTAGATGGGTATTAATAGTAACCCAACCATGGCGCTATGACAGGACAACATTCATACTAGAGGTGTGACTCATAATTCAGTAGTACAAAAATAAACATTGAAAAAGTTAAGAATAAATGATTTAAAATATATAAAAATAATCAGTCTTTTTGTACTTGCCGTTACGTTTGAATACAACTCACCACTAAATAAGCAAAGTTAAATAGCAATCTCTAACACAAAGCACTGCACAAGTTCTTCAGAGATTCCAGATAAAGTTCAAGCTTTTCAGCAACACTTAATGCAATCAGCTCTTTTGACTTGTGACTACATGAACATTGTAAATTCACCATTATCAAAACAGCACTGTCCAATAGAAAGCCTTACACAACCAACACAATCAGTAGTACTGTCTGGTCTTACTCACCATTACGGCTGAAAATCAAATCACCTGTGTGCTATAAAGCTATGTGAGGCTGGAAGATAAAGACAGAGATACTGCTCTTCTTTTTTGACAGAGGCAATGTCTGAGTCCTTCCCTGCCCTCAAGCACAGCCCTGATCAGCTGGGCCATCAGTTTAGCCAACATAGGAGGGGTCTCTCCATTCGGGCTCGTGGCCCATGGCAGAGAGCCCACTTCAGTTTCTATCCATACCTACCTAGAACAGCCTGACCCGACATTGACCTAAGCAGCCAACACTTGGTTGACTGTAAAAGCCATAGACACTTTAGTCTCTACTGTTACACCCATCAAGCCTTTTGTCCTGACATTTTTGTCCACTTCACACTAAGGTTAAGTAAAAACCTCAATGCAAATACCAATCAGATGCTGTTCATACCACTGTAAATACCCAATTCAATTAAAAGCATAGTATTTTGTAACATGTTGCAGTTCGACTGATTACTCAGTTACCTGAACAAATAGACATAATCAACAATTTAGTTCAGTTGCAACTTTGTACTGTATTTGACATTCTCATGTCCAGCTTTGCAAACACTTGTTAATTTTCATCCATGTTTTTTGACTGAATGGCTAATCAAGAATATAATCAATAAAGAAAATAATCAATAGATGTAGCCCTAATAATAATGAACCAAGCATATTAATCTTTCATATCAGAAATATAGTGAGCTTCAAATAATGTTTTCATCTTAAGATGGTTGTAACTTCTAAACTTCTGTCATATAGAACTATTGGATTACTGGATTATTTAACTGTTACCTGCTAATACACATGGACAAAAAAGCACTGTATTAATGCTGAAAGCTAAGATCAATTTGCTACCTCAAAACCTCATGTAGGTACCATTAACACTAACTATACTGCATTAATCATGTTAAGAACTTCAATACTGTCTAGCCCGTGAAACCATACATCTGGTGCACACTCAAAACTGACACAGTATTTATGCATCTAGTTGTTCTCCAGTTTCAGGGTACTGGATCTCAAGTCTGAAATCTGAGCCAATCGCCCTGCTCAATGAAGTTCACAATCATTATGTAAACCAAAAATGCTTATCAACACAAAATCATACACGTGTCACATAGGATAGAGATATCATATGCATTCCACAAACACTAAATCTAGATTTTATTTTAGGCATTTTTATATCTGCATTATGAATAGTGTCACAAGCCCTACAAGTATCTAATGATTTACCACAGTAATGTACAGGAGCTGGAGTGTGCTTAAATTGAGCAGCAGTAACACCAAATACATCTGCTCCCAGCAGTGAAAAGTTTTGTAATTGATGCTGTGACTTTGCTTGGATCACAGATCCTTTGACATTTAATACCAGAGGTGTAACTTCCATCCAAGCACATAGGAATAATGTGATGACCATCTACACCCTAGTCATAGCCCTTTTTAAGGTAAAAATTTTATGCAATTACAAAGCAATTTAAACAAACTCTCGCATTGTTGCCTCTAAGACAATCAGTCATTAAAAAAGCTTTTCGGTCAGAGTGAATTAAGGCTCTTATTAGTGAAACTGTTCTATGTAGATTTACTTTAACTCACTTGCTAGTTTAGCCTGTAATCCTGATGGCCCAGGTTTGGAGGTCTCGGTTTTGGAAGATCCAGGTAGTGACAACTTGGGTTTTGGCAGGTTGACTTTTGAGTTGAAGCGTGCTGCCCACTCAAATTTTGATGAGCTGGCAGCTTTGGCCTGCTCTTTGTCACGGGTACTGCGGCGTGGAGATGGGCTTGAGGCTGAACGAGAGCGGCGTGCCTTGGTCTGATCTTTTCCCTGTTTAACACGGGCACCTTGCGTGGCAGTGCTGTTGGTGCCTGTGGTGGAAGAAGAGGAAGAGGTGGAGGCAGAAGAGGAGGAGTCTGTCACGTTGCTACACCCAGCTTTGGCTGAGGCGGCCGATTTAGACGCCAGCTTGGTGGGTTTTGCAGTTCTGCCCTCGGTACGATTGGAGAGGGACCCAGCGGTGCTACTTAGACCGGGGAGAGAGTCCACTTTCTTCCGTTTCTGGATTGGTGAGGCCACAGTGGCCCCGCTCTTCTTGTTCTGGCCTCGACCTGACAATGCAGGTGGGTCTGAAGCAACTGATCTCTTCTTGGACTTAGCTGGGCCTTTCTTTGTCTCTGAGGTATTATTTTGGGAAGGTTGGTTCGATTTGGGTTTCTTAGCAGGAGTCGGTCCAAAGGTACTAATTTGGTCAGGAGCTTCAGCTCGCTTCAGCCCTCTGGTGCCTTCACTCTCTGACTGGTGGCCTGGTCGTTCTTGTTCAGATGTTCCTGCAGCTTCTGATTCTCCTTGCAACACAAATGAAGCCACAGACAGACTAAGACCGCTTCTGCCAAGGAGGAAGAAAAACGAAACACCACTTTAATAATCTTTTCAAATAAAAAAACAATGTTAATACCACACTCCTTGTCCTCATTCAGATTTCTGGGCAAAACTCATAACTAAAGATGTAGTATATACTCCCTTTAATTGTGAATTTTAATATGACAGTTGTGAATAAGGTCCAAGCCCTACACACACGCACACAAAATGAGTACCAAGTAGAGAGAACAGGTACCTTCTTGAGCTGTGCCCTCTGGACTGGCCAGTGGCTGAGCTGGATGTGGCTTTGGAAGCCTTAGAATTAGGTCTTCTACTTTCAGGTGGGGAATTTGCTTTATGTTTTACCTGCTCTGACTGCAACCTGTAAGGTTGAAAATTAAAGAGCAAGTAACAGTATGGGTTATTATATATAAGCCACAAAAGAAAGATTTACTAGATCCCCAAATCACTTTGTCAAACTGCATGAACTAGACCTGAGTTAATCACTATTTAGCAATAACAAGTGAAAGTTTGATAACCCTCACCTTCAACCAAAAAGGTGAATTTAACTAATGTAGCATTAGTTAAAGTTTCAGTCAATTATACCTAAACATCATCCATAAAACAAAATAAGTGCTTAATGAGTCCCCTTCCAATTTTGTGCACTTCAGCAAGTATTCCTTTAACACTTAAAGGAAGACCAACTGAATCTCAAACTATATCATATTATGTTAGAATATTTCATTTATAGAGCTTTTTTCAAGTAAAGCTAAAGGTAAAGTGTGCAGGGAGACTCACCTTCCCGCGACTGTATGGTCTTGTGGCTGGGCCGCAGCAGTGTTCCTCTGTGAACGGCGCAGTGACCCCCCTGGATTGGAATTAGGCCGGTTGGACATTGGCACCTCTCTCCTGAAGGGACATACCCTTTCTAGACACTACCATTCACTGTAATCACAGAGAAAGAAAGTGTGCAAGTTAAGGTTTATGCCCAAGATCCTTGTGATCAGTGGATGATGCCTTGAACAAGATATTGTGATCAAGGTGACAAAAACATACCGTATACAGACATTTAAGGCTCAACTCATTGACATATTGGTGATGACCAAGGTTTCCATTAATCAATCATGGTTAATCCCTTGGTAAAATCTTTATAATCTTTCATGTCTACAAACAGAATACAACTTCAATCAGTACAATAAACTAATTACAATATATTTAAATGACTGCACCAATCTTATGAAGATAGTTGTTTGTAAAAACATCGTCTTCTTTCTACATAAAATAAACAGAATGATCAGGTGATATTCTTCAGATCAGTGCGAAAATAAAACATATGTGGTTTTCTTAAACAGGGATACATGAACATTTTGTCCCCATGAATCAAAAGTACACCTTGACTGATTATGAAAAGCTTAAAGCTAAAAATTTCATCAGGTGTTTTCATCTGGTATATTTTAATATAAGGAGAAAAATTAATTAATTCACTAAATAATTATCATCTCTAATGCTCTCCAGAGCAAAATTCTGATAGGAATTCAGTCTCTTTTACAAATATCATCATCCAAGTTAACAAATATCATCATCCAAGTTAACACCTTAAAACAAATTAAACCAGACAGCAACTTAAATAATCAGCACAATGAGAGAACTGCCACATTCTAAACACAATACTAACATTATTAGAAATTAATACTTGTTTCACTTTTATACCTGCACTGAGACTGTTATTAAAAAGGTAATACAATAAAAAGCCTGCACTCATCAAATTGTCTTCGCATTTGCAATTTTTAAGGATATTCTCAAGAGTCTACGACATTGAGGTAATGCCAAGAAGTGGATTTACAGGTTTTGACCACACACAGCAGTCATATTTTAGCAGTTATGAAATAAACACTACTGTATTAAGATCTAAATAATTGCTAACATCTAGACAAAGACTATTAATGAAGATAATTACTTAGAGGTTAATTCATGATGCCACTGATCATAAAAATACGCCACACTTGGCAACATCTCAGGGCCATTTTAGGCCTGCACTGACAGTGCATCCTCGTCTTTGTTTATTCGTCCATTCTGACAACTGGTGTACCATACTCGTGTCTAAAATGACTAACTGTACACATCAATTGATCGATAGTTTGGAAAACTCCGTGTGACTTAGTTTATTTTACTACACCAGCAAAGAGCCACGACAATGAGCAGTTTTTATGCCAATGATTTACAGAGGCCTGTATTTCTGACGTAGTTCTCTACCACCGACTAGCATGTTTAGCCACTCACATCCTTGCTAGTCCCATACATTTTGACAGTAGACTGGTCAAATTCATTGGTAAACAAACACCCGGGTAACATGACTCTCCTACACATATCTTTGCTTAATACTACCTTATAAAAACGTTAAGAATGCGACTACTCACATACCGGAGACTCGTTCGTTAAAGTTACGCTGGCTAACGTAGCAGTTGTTACATGGAAATGCGTAGTTGGCGTACCGGTGTGTAAACCTATTTAGCTTCTTAGCTAACTAAACACAGTCAAAATAAAGTTACAGTGTTTCAATATCACTTGGTGCTGTCAAACGGTACGTTTTGGTTAAGGTCTACAGCGAGGCCCTGAAATGACAAGTAACGAGTATATTCACCTGAGATTAGCTAACGTTACACATCGAAAATGGCAGCATCGGCTACACCGTCTGAAAGCGGTTTAATGTAATGCTAGCATGCTAACTTTGTGTGCCGACTACCATGACTAACTGTTCTGCATCTAATTACCATTAGCTGTTTTTAATGTAAAAAGAAACGGAAAGGCAAAACGTGACACCAGAGTTGAGTCACTTTCCGAAGTATTGGAGTTATAAACAAATGAAAAAACACATGACTGTCAATCCAACAGATCAACAACATATGCAGAAAGATTATAACTCATGGAAAATGTCAACAAGATCATCAAATACACAAAATATGCCTATCTAACCTTTACTCGCTGTGAGGACTACTAACGTTTTCTGAGATGACTTGAGGCCAACGTTGCCTCTCAGTAACCTTACAGCGCAAGCTAGTCATTTAGCTAGCGTTAATGTTAGCCAGACAGTTCATTGCTTAGAAGAAATGTGCCAACACAACACACAACTTCTGTTTAGAGGCGTGTAAAACCATTGAGCCGAAGTAACATGTCATGTATCGCAGTTAGAATGACAATCATTAAGGACTAGTACTAGCAAGCTAGCGCTAGCTTAGCATACTAGTGTAATTCAATGTTTGTTGAATGACCGTTCACTCGCAAACAGTAGGCTGACAAAAATAAACACTCGGTAATTAAATAGACAACGCAGTGTTACCGGTTTGACTCAGTGATTGAGCTGTCCAGCTGAGAACACACCACTGACCTTTCCAATACTGAATTATATACCAGTGCAGGACATTCACGCAGCTGACGCTAAGCCTTGTCAAATAAAACAAGAGCGTTATAGCTATTACCAGCTAACCTTGGCATGCAAGCTAATTAATATTAGCAACTCTTCATGTAGCTGGCTTACGCTTTGCCAGCTCGGCAGGCTAGGGATTAAATTCTCTCAACCATCAAGAGCTTCACAACAAATCATGAATTGAGTTTTGTACACATTATTTTGTGAAATGTTGTTAAAACTGAGAAGTTGTCTCGCTAGCAGGTTATGCTAGCTAGCAAAAAGAAATGGCCTCTGATAGCTCTTAGACACAAAAAACAGGAAAGCAGGAACGGGACTCGACATATATTTTCGTGACAGTGAAACGTATTCCTCCGAAATATCTCGATATTAAATTATCTCGAAGGTCCAAGAGAGCACCGACTGAGATGTCACTATCGTTTCTTTCCTTTTGGTATAAATTTGTTACCTATTTGTTCCAGTGTTGCAGTTGTAACAGACAGTGCACCAGCTCCTCTTTTCTCTCTCTGCCCCTGTTAGTTTCACATCAGCTGTGGGACCGACAACTGCAATATACATCCGCGCGATTCGTCCGCTTGGGACTAGTTAACTGTAGATTTGCCATCAATAACTAGGCCAAAAAAG
>JAQQAE010014976.1:0-12200 GCA_029823295.1 Pseudamia nigra
GCTGGAGGTTTTTCTCTTCTGTTAAAAGAAGTTTTTCCTCCCCCCGTCGCCTTTGGTTTGCTCTCGGTGGTTCTGTTGGGTTTACTCTCTGTATAGTCATGAGGTTTCGGCCCCGAATTGTGAAGCGCCTAGAGATAATCGGCAATTATGATTGGCGCTATAAAAATAAAGATTGAATTGAATTGAATTGAATTGAATTGAATTGAATTGAAAGAACGTATTATGTAGTAAACAATAAGTGTTAAACTTCTTCCACCCCCACTTACACACAGTACTCTGGTTTGGGGTCAATGTGAACTCTTACGGACGTGTGTCGCCATGGCGATTGTGATGGGATTTGTTACATCTTTGGACATGTTTAGAGCGGCACATCGACTTCCCTATCTCGACATTCAAGCGGGCACTATTACACTCTACACAACCAAGGCTCTCTGAAAATCTATTGTTTTGTTATGAATGTTTTGTGTTGCAACTTGTCTGTTAATCGTGCTGTGAGGTTGCTTTCTATGTGATAATAATTATGCTCCTTAATGAGCCTAATTCTGCGAACCGTGCTTTTTTTACTCATCTTACCCATTGCACACCCCCCCCCACACACACACACACACGCTTTCCCCCAACTGCACAGAGCTGTGTGCATTGTGCTGCGGCTCCCTCCCCCTCAGTGGGACGTAACGTAATTTCATTGCTGATGGAAACATTAGAAAGTGACAATAAAAGTATTCTGATTCTGATTAAACAACCCAGTACTTGTTTTATATTCTAGATTGTCCAAACTACCCAAAGTTAGCTTTGATGACAGCTTTGTGTATTAATGGCATTCTCTCTCTTCATGAGTTGGTCACTCGAAACAGTTTTCACATCTCTTTTTCAAGAGTTAATTTGTTCAGTTTCTTTCTTCTGTTAATGTGATTTAGACCAGCTATTCCCACACTGTAGGTCAGACAAGCCGGCAAGAATAATTTGATACTGAATATTTATGTTTTGTTATTATGATATTTATGCTCTTGAGAATGAATGTTACCTTTGACTAAATGCAATTGTTAGTGTTAAGCACAAACATAAAACTAAACTGTGATTTCTTTAGCCTACATCTCTTCAAAATAAGCCACTTTCCTGCACTAGATAATAATGTAGGTTGTAATGTTAAAATAAATAGCAGTTAAAATGGTCAAAAACATTAATTTATGCACAAAATCACTCCTCATAATTTATGAAGTCATGGTTTGGATCATGAAGAAAAAATTGGGTCCCCAACAAAAAAAGGTTTGGGAACCACTGCTTTAGCCCATCTGCTAGTGATGTAGAGAGGAGGGATGAGTGCATCCATCATGACTTTGAATGTGTCCCGAGGTGCAGTCGACAAAACCATCAAACCCTGTGATGAAACGAGCTCTCATGAGGGCCTAGAACATGTATGATTTTTTTTTTTGAAATTTCAAATCTGAGTCTCATTTTCTGTCATTGTCTGAATGGTAAATTTATGCAAATCACTTTTCACCTTTTACACCATTTCAGGCATGAATAATCAATATGTAGAATTATTAACTGAGGGGGAAAGGACAAATGGTCAAAAATGTATTTTTATGAGGTTTTACAGGAGCAATTTGATCACACAAAAAGGTCAACTGTGAGGTCACAGTGCCTGTTAAGGGGTTAAGAAGACAAGAAATCGCACAAATTAACTCACCTGTGAACTGAAAACTATTCCAGGTGACTACCTTGTAAATCTGATGACAGAATGCCACAAGTGTAGCTACAGTAACTGTCATCGGAAGTTAAATGTGTGCATGTTTGACTGGAATCTGGAATATAAAACATGTTCTGGGTTGTTTGACACGTTTTTGTTTCACAAATGTTCTTTCACAGTTTGGATGTCTTCGGTATTAATGTACAACGTTGAAAATAAAAATGACGGAAAGAACACTTATGGAGAAGGTGTGTCCAGCCTTATGACTGGTAGTGTATATATATTTGTTTATGGTATCATAAATAGAGAGAAGGAATGTCAGGCTGTCCTTCACTGTGTTTCTGTTGCCACGTTTCTTCCAGCCACTTTAAACTCCAGCGTTTATCTGTTTTATCACATCCACTATAATCCTACAGGGCAGTATAGCAACAAGAACATCACACCCCTGAGTGCTGTGGCTTCACCATTGCAGAGTGACTGAGTAGTGTGGTTTTTCCCTTCAGACTATAAATCTTGAGCGTAGTGAGTCAGTACACTAAAAACAAATGTTGTACAGTGGGGTTTTTGTCAGTTTTGATGTATCCGCCCTGCACATCTGTAATGGTTTATAGTATAGATATAGACAAGGCAATGACTCTTACTCTGTATCAAACATTTAATAGTGAGGTCGGTGTCAGTTCAGTCAAATGTATTGATCTCATTCTGTTCAGGTGCATTTGAGACCGCAATCAAATCGAGCAAACAGCTGGAGGAATATACAGAGTGATGGGGAGCTTATCTTTAAAAAAAGGGTGACAAGGCAGAGGACACAGCCAGACATATTTATAGACGGTGAGAAATTGATACTGAGAGTGTACAGCGCTAGGCAGAGAGACACAGTCAAGGAAAAAGAGAGTGAGAGAGAGAGCTAGTGGGCAGGGCTCTAGGTATGTGAGAACAACAGCACGCCGGCCGGTGGGACAGAGGGGAGTGAGACGGAAGGAAGGAGGAGGAGTGTGTGGTTGTAAGTGAGCGTATGCGGTGTGTGTATGCGTGTGTGTCTGTGTGTCTGTGTGTGTGTGTGTGTGTGTGTGTGTGTGTGTGTGTGAAATCAGGCAGAGGCAGTGTCCAAATGCAAGGCAGTAAGCCGGGGGAGAGAGATGCTCGAGGAGGATGAGGAGCAGCAGGGCGAGGCAGCAGCGAGAGGCACTGAGTGTCTGTGTGTGTGTGTGTGTGTGTGTGAGAGGAACAGAGTGTGAACAGAGTGATGCAGTCATGTCTCTGTGAGAAGGAGTAGCACGGCAGCGGTAACCATGCTGAGCCCCAAGATAAAACAGGCACGCCGGGGTAAGCACAGTCCCTCCTCCTGTAGCTCCATCTACTTTTTTCCTTTTCAGTGATCTCTTAGTTCTTTCTGTCCTCTGTGCATCTCATTGTTTCAGCATCTCTGCAGACCGCCATCTGTCCTGCTGTCTTATGAGCCTTTACTTGCTGTCCATGCATCCACTGATAATGACATCAGCACATACTAGTACTGAATCTGCTACTGAGTGTCTTTCTGCATCCCTGTGCTTTCTAGTACCACTGGCTGGTTTTCTTGATGAAAGCTTACTGAGAGTTGTAGAGGCTTTACTACGGGATGATGTAATCCCTTATGTCTCTTGATTACTCCCTCCTTATTCCTAGAAGACTTGATCCTAATGGGGACACCGTGGGTTGTAGTAAACATGGCTGCTGGAGGGATAGTTCTCAACAATGGTGTGCATCCTGACATGTTCACACCTGAGCACATGACTACAGCTTTATTGGTTCAGGGTTGACTCAGGGTCTGGGTTTAAATTTGCTTGGCTTTGAGCAGGTGACAGGCTCCAGATGAGAAGTGGTGAGAGAAACGCAGAGGCTGTCTACACATGTAAATCACAACAGCTGACTGTCAAACATAGTTCCTCTAACTCAGGGTAAAATCCACTTGACTGAAGTCGGGCGGCTGCCACACATACATGCCTCTCACATGACTGTGTGAGGATGAATATGGAAGCTGTAAATCACAAGAGCAACCACTGGCACCGATGCTGAATATAAACACTCGCCGTACTCTGTATAACAGGTGGTTGCTAGACAACGAACCCATGCCGGTTGAGGTCGCTTGGGGAGCTGGGACTGACAACCCATTTGAACAGAAACCAAATTAGAAGAGGGCATCATACATACAATCTGTATATGAACACATGCCAACTTATGAAATACTTTAAATTTTAAAAGTTTTCTATATCTTCTGTACATATACACTACCAATCAAAAGTTTGGACCCACCTCGTCCTTACGTGTTTTTTCTTTATTGTTATCGCTGTCAACATCGTACATTAATTCTGAATACATTCAAACTGTAAAACAGCATATATTGAATTATTAAATTGAATTGAATAATTTTTACTGATTCATTCTAGTGAAATTCATCTGAGTAGCTCAGTGGTCTGCAACCTGCGGCTCGGGGGCCACATGTGGCTCTTCGGCCCTTCCCCACTGGCTCCTGTGGATTTGACCAGTGATGGAAGTTACATATAATAATAAATCAAAATGAGGAAAGTAAGTACTAAATCAACCACAAGACAAAATAAATAAACTATATAACAAACAAAATTAAGTAAAGACTGAAAAAAATCCACAAAATGAATAATATAATCGAGTGATTGATCAAAATGAAGGGAATAAATTAAAATAAGCATAATAATGAACTTGATTAATACAAAACTAAGCAACGGCACAGCACCAACAAAATAATCAAGAGACTGAACAAAATTTCACAAAATGCATAAAAATGAATAAAAATGAACAAAAGTGTTGGGTAAATAAACAAAAGCCAAAACTGAACAAAAAATAGCAAAACATTTTTTCCCCAAAAATGACTGAAATGGCAAACAAAATGAAATACGTAAATGTGAAATGAAATGAACAGAAAAAATACATAAAGTAATGTTACATTTTTATCACATTGCCGTTACAATGGGCATCACGTCACATGGTTCATAGAGGCTTCAAATATTTTTGTGGCTCTCAACACATGTATTTTAGTTTCTGTTCCAAAATGGCTCTTTACATCGTGAATCCTGGACTAGCTCATAGAAACAAAGAAACATCAAATCCTTAAGACGTCTTCAGTCTCCATCAGCTGTGGTGTTGAACAGTGTGATGACGGTGAGGATGGAGGATCTCCTCTAACGTTCAGTTCTGCAGTGTAGTGATGTTAGTCGTCCACTGTAGCTGCTCCTCTGTTGGGACAGAATGACGTGAGGAAGATGGTCTGGGTTGTCCATAATGTCCTCCAACTTCTTCTGTGTGCTCATGTCCACGCTGCTGATATTGCATGGCTGAAGTGGTGACTTAGACTTTCTGAAGTCCAGAACCATCTCTTTTGTCTCGGTGGTGTTCATCAGGAGGGAGTTTCTCCGACTGCAGTCACAGAAGGCATTCATCACACGTCTGTACTCCCCTTCCTGTCTGTTCTTGATATTTGCTACAACAGGAGTGTCATCAGAGTGTTTCTCAATGTGCACCGATGCGTACAGTGTGAACAGGAAGGGAAGCGAAACAGTGCCCTGTGGAGCTCCAGTGCTGCTCATTACTGTCTCAGAGACACATGAATTGTGGTCTTTCTGTCAGGTAATCTGTGACGCATGAAACAAAGAAGGTGTCCATCCTTTTGAGCTCGTCTCTGTGTGTGTAAGGTTGGATTGTGTTAAATGCTATTAAATTGAATCATGTGGCAAACTGTCCCAGGTTTCTGAAGCTTGTAATTCTAATAGAGGTATGGGTAACTCTTCGATTTTTCAGATCGATTGACTTTCATTTTTGAAAGTAACAATGAACTGTTTGCGCTTTACTTAACTTTCTTTCCATATCATGGATTTGTACAGTAGTTGTAGTGGCACTAATAGGGCTAATGACTCTGTACCCACCATTATCTATGCAAAGAAGACAAGAAATGGTACAAATTAACTCTTGACAAGGCACACCTTCAGACATTTTGACCACTAGAATAAGATCCTGAACTTAATTCTGCATTTTTAATTTATTTATTTATTTTTGGCCAATGCCTGTAACACAGCAAAAATTGGATGCAGTAGCCTCAACATCCCCTACTGTTCTGTCTGTGTGCATGTGACTGTGTCTCTCTCTCTTTTGGCAGTAATTGTCTAAGATCATAAAAGATGATGGGAAGGAGAAGTGCTTCTTCTTTCTCCTTCATGGACACAGCAGTAACCACTCTGGTTTACTTGCCACGTTTTCTTGCTTGCCATCTCTCATTTGTTGTAATGGCATTCTCCTTTGATTAGATTCCCAGCTCTGCACTCTTCTGACCCTTTTATGCAACATCATTCAGGGCAAATACAGAGAGCATCACTATGCCGGATCTGCACTCAGAAGCTTGAATATCAGAGCTGAATCTAAAAGCATCCAAGAAGTCTTACTGGAAGCTGTTATTGGTAAAAGCTACATCATCTATTATGCTGAATAAATGTCAATTATTACTATATTTAAAGGAATAATGAACAACGTCAGTCAGCAAGCTACAGTCCTTTGAGGTGCTGTAGCTGCTGAATCACTACTGAGACATTACACTACTTGTGCTGTAAAATATTGATGATTAACCTCAATTGCAAGACATGATCTTGCTCTGATAAATGTACAAAAGAAATTACATTTATTAATATATGAGCTAATAAATTATGCAGTCCGGTATTTTTAAACTCATTTGAAGGCTTTACTATTCTTGTGCTATTAAAAATGGCTACTTAAAGGCACAGACTGCAGGATTTAGTAGCATTGAGCAGATTGGAAGTAACCCCGAACCTTCAGCTTCACCTCATCCATGTTTAGAAGAGCATATAATGGCTGTAACATGGTGGGCTCTATGGAAGGAGACCCCCTGCATAAAAGACAGGGGTCTGAATATTTTGCAATCTAAAACACCATTTCTGGACAGAAAGGGGAGGGGGGGGTGTTTCTAGAGCTGCAAAAATATCTGAACTATTGATCTTCCATACAACATATGGACATTTTGTCACATTTGAAAACCATTTTGAGTCATTTTGTTCGTTAACTTGTTCATCTGTGTTCCTGTTTTCACATTTTGTTCAACTGCTTGGCTACTGAGCTCATTTTTTGTTCATTTTATTGATTATTTTGTTCTTCATCATTTTTGTAAATCTTGTATGTTATTTGATCATCTTTTTTATCAATTTATGGGTTATTTTGTCAACTTTTTGTTATTTTTTTCCACAACTTTGCTTATTTACCTTCATTTTTAATTTTTCATTCATTTTGTTTATTTTGTTCATTTTATTGATTCCTTTGTCTGAATAGCAAATATGTTGCTAGGTAATTTTACTCTTTTTGTTGAATAAATGGTTCTGTAGTTCATTTTAATTTATTATAATATGTTACTTTCATTTCTGGACAAAGCCACAGGAGCCACCAGAAAGGGGCTAAAGACTATCGTATGACTCTGGAGCCACAGGTTGCAGACCCCTGGTCTAAGACAAAACACAAAGACTGTTAACCCCAGCTGATTACACACTAATAAAAAGGTAATATGCCTATGATATTGTTTTCTGCAAAGTGATGTGTCTAAATTTTATTATTATGGTAGCATTAATAATTACTCAGTTTAACTTGTTCTAGTTCCTGCAACCTGTGGCTCCAGGGCCACATGTGGCTCTTGAGCCCCTCCCCAGTAGCTTACACAAAAAGACCCCTGACATGCTATAGTAGCTCCACTGTCATTCCTCTAAGTATTGGCACATCCTGTTTTTGGCTCCAAAGGTCCAAATTAGTCCGACTTCGCTAGCGAGCTGCTGCAATAGCGACATATCAATCAAACCCCAGCACTGCAGTCATTTGTTGGATTATCTGCCATAATATCTTAATAATAAAGCAAAAAGTTAAAGATGGACCACCACGTTGCTTATTAGAGGGTCCAAATAAAATGTTTGAGACCATGATGACCCATGAAAAAAAATTATTCGCTTAATATTTTCAGATAGAATCACATGTATCTCAATGGGAAAAAAAGCTTCTTGGAGCCGGACGATGGGTTCCCCAGTGGCCAACCGGTGGTATTACAACTTAAAGTTACCTCCGCATTGGTCTCGCTGAACAGCCCCGGTCGTTGCCCCTTGATAGTGACACATACTTCAAATCCTGTCAGTTGTGACCTTGGACCTTCATGAATCTAACCTGTTTTTCCAACACATTTCACAAATACTCAGTTGTATTGAAATCTGGTTGTTCATCCCCAGACCACTTTTGCCGGGGCACTATCCACTGCAGACTAGAACACACAAGATCTTTAGGTTTGGATGCAGTGACCCAGTCATGTATCATCACAATTTGGTGCTTGTCAAATTGTCCAAACGATTCCTACATCGTTTGGACGATTTGCTGCTTTCGGTACTTCAAGGGCTAAATGTTCACTTGCTGCCTAATACATCTACACACTGACAAAAGACACTGGAATAATATGATCAACATTATGACCACTTCACTGGTCAGTGGTCATAATGTTATGGCTGATCGGTGTTGATTCATTCCACTGTTTTGGTTCCATTGTGTATTTTCACGGTGTGGTAGGTTCAACGGCTCCATCTAGTATGTGCAGGATTATCCCCTCTAAGAATCTCTCTCATATCTAAGGAAAACTGGTAATGTAACCGAAATATCCCTCAATAAATCAATACTGAACTGAAGTAACTTGTATTGGAAATCAAATCAAATTGGGGCCTTGTGAACTGGAATTGATTCAATGTGGAAAATCTGTGCCAATACCGAGAGCTAGTCCTTACACTGCTCTGCACCAGTAATTAGTCTCATGCACTGTAATGGTGCCTGTCTGCAGATTATTACCCTGTAAAACATAGAACTCATTGGCAAAGAATATCTGTTACGGAGCAATACAGTTCTTGAACATTAATAGTCCTTTGCTAACGAGACATTTAAAAAAACAGTTCCTCTTTGACATTTCCTGTGTCTTTTTTAAAGATTTTCATGATGTGGATATGTCTGCGGTATTTATAGAACCTGCCCTGCCTGCGTCGGCCGCCAGTTCTGTTAATGACCGCTTCACGTAGTGTCTTCTCCCTTTCCAGCAATAATGACTCTGCAAATGAAGGGCGTCCAGAAAGGAGAGAAATAAAACGAGGAATGTAGACCGAGGGCAGATAAGGGAGCGAGAGAGTGGAAACAGGAGAAACAGACGGAGAGAATTCAGGCCCTTACAGATGCCTCCCCTGCTGTCCTCAGCAGAAAACACCATGCAATTAACGAGGAAAAACGACGCCATTGATTTCTCTCTATCTCTCTCTCGCTCCGCTTCCTGATTATCTCTCTCTCCCTGACTCCCTGGGGATCTCTGCACTGTCACTGTTTTTACTCTATAGCACTGGCATAAAGATGTTAATATAAAATCTATACGTATAGTCAGCCTGTAGCAGTTAAAGCATAACCTGATCTAAAGCAAAACACCTTTTCTGTACAAACCAGTGAAACGGGAAATAATATATGCACTAATTACTGGAATGTGTCCAGCAGACCATAATATGTCCAGTACTCATTGGTGTAATCATTAAAAAGACATATTCTCAGAACTACAGCAGTCACTATTCATAGACAAACGTAGTGCCGGAAAAGTAGCTTATGAGTAATTTGTCCGGCAG
The DNA here is from genome assembly GCA_029823295.1 of Pseudamia nigra. NCBI lineage: Eukaryota > Metazoa > Chordata > Actinopteri > Kurtiformes > Apogonidae > Pseudamia > Pseudamia nigra. The sequence goes on from JAQQAE010014976.1 coordinate 9,382, forward strand.
TCACATTCACATTACTGCGCATGCTCAGCGGAAGTGCCGGATCCCCCCCCAGCCTCTCCTCCTTAAGTAGGAGAAATGTAATTTTCTTTTTTTTTCCTGTGCTGCTCACAGTTGGAAAACAAAAGACAAATAAAGCATGTCTGCCTGTTATTTTGTTCATTTAGTTGCTTGTTTTGTTGACTTTTGTTAATTTTTTTTGATGCCGATTTAATTCATTTTTAAGTTACTTTGTGATTTTTTTTTTTTTTTTTTTTTTTTTTTACCAATGTCATTGCTCAGCTTGTTCAGTTATACTCATTTCTCTGTACATTTTGGTTTTTGTTCAGTTTTTGTGGTTCATTATGTGACCCTGCTTGATTATTTTTGCTCATTTTGTTGCTTTGATTGTTGACTTTTGTTTAGTTTTGTTAGTGATATGGTTCATTGTTTTACTTTGTTAATGACATTTTTACCAGTGTGGTTGCTCAGTTTGTTCACTTTTACTCATTCCTGTGCATATTTTGTTTTTTGTTCAGTTTTTCTTGCTCGTTATGCTCATTTGTGTTAATTTACTTGAATATCATTTTGTTTATTTTGTTATCTTTTGTTAAATTTCTATCTCTTAAATGCAATAATTAATAATAGTTCATTTTCATTAATTTATTTTATTATTTTCTTCATTTTTGCTTATTTTGCTCATTTGGTTGCTTACTTTGTTGACTTGTATTCAGTTGTGTTGGTGACTTTTTATTCCTCTTTCAGCTTATTTGGGAATTTTTTTTGTTTGTTTTTTTACTCAACTTAGTTTTTTTGTTATTTTATGATAATTTACTTCAATATTTTTGATCATGTTACTTATTTTGCAGATTTTTTTGATACATCTTTGTAATTTAATTTTGTCTATTGTTTATTCTTCATTTTTTCTTAATTTGCTCATTTTTTGTGATTATTTTTTGTAAATTGTTGCCTAGTTTCATTTTGATAATTTACTTGATTCTTCATTAATTCATATTTAAAATTTTAATTGATTATTTTGACTTCTTTTTTTACTAAATGTAACTGAGTACATTTTTTTCAGCACAGGTGTAAATGAGTAAGAGTAAAAAGCAATCTGTAAGACAACCACTCTCAGAAATACATTTAAAGGGCTAAATGTACTCGAGTACTACCCAGCTCTGGTGATGGATAAAAGGATGTCATGTTACAATAGGATGTCTTTCCTGCAAAATGGAGGCTGTTCCTTGGGAGACTGACTTGGTGTTTAAGAGGAAATCTGGATGCACGGTCAAGCCTCCGGGCTTAGCTGTAGCCATGGGAGACTTCTCTGCATAATAATTGTAGATTTTTTTTTTTTTTTTTTGGAGGAGAACAAAAAGTGGAAATCCTCAAGTTGCATGCAAATTGTTTCTTCATGTACTTCAACCTCTTTCTCTGACTTTTTGAAATATTTCATTTCTGCAAGATGCACAACATTTTTAACCCTTATGTGGATCTTTGTGTTGACGCAGCACGGTCAAAGAGCATGGTGCTTGGAGAGTTGTCCCGGGTCTCCAGGCCATGCTCTCCCCTGGATCAGGAGAAAGCTCTGAAGGCGGGTTGGCTGAAGAGACAACGGAGCATCATGAAAAACTGGCAGCTGAGATGGTTTGTCCTGAGGACTGAAGCCCTTTATTTCTACAAAGACCAGGATGAAACCAAGGCACAGGTGATTCCTACACTTTACCCACAAGAAATCAAACAAAACACTGGTTTGAACAAAGCAAAATGTGACAAGTACGGGGGCAGCTCTTTGATGTCATCTGTTACCCTGGGCATGTAAGATTAATTCTGGATCGAAAGCCAGTGAAGTATCATGAATTCATCTGAGGACTGTTTGCCCTCAGGAACACTTGATCCAATATGGACAGTATTCTCCAACTCTGAAAATAGCTTATTGATTCTTTTAAATGAGGCCACTAAGTATAATCTCTACATACATCCCTTCAGTAACGTTACCACATCACCATGTCAGTTTCAGGCAGGATGATCTTGTGTGATTTAAATGTGTTCATAAGAGCTTATTTGCATTTCTATTTTGGTGGTGACTCTGCTCAAGAGATGCTCTGGGACCCCCCCGCCCCCCAATAGCAAAGTCTGGTGTCATTTTATGTGACAAAACTGTACAAGAAATATGCTTTGGAGTTTGTTATATTATTCTTACTTATTCAACTTAATTCAGCAGGAGGTTGGGGAGGTGGAGGACATTATTCTTTTATTTTACGACGACCGATGGTCAGCAGTATAGCGGAACTAATGAAGATGGCTACGATTTAAAGGAGATGTGTTGTGCTTTTCATGATATTTGAAGTTCCTGGATCCTAAAAATGCTATAAATGCACTATTAAGCTTTAAAATTATTCTCAGCATTGTTTTCTGTTTTCTTTTCTCTTCTCTGAACCTTGGCTGCATAGCGGAAGGTGCATGTTTTGGTCCCTCCCTGCTCTTCATTCTGACTGGTTGTTTGTTTTTCTGAGTGATAGTGTGGTCGGATCAACCGGACTTTACAGGGTGTGGCTCATGCAAATGTGTCCAGACGCTGTTACTGAGTGGTTTGACTTGAACCCAGGAGCTGACCTGAGTCCAAGTAGATGGGGCCTCAGGCTGAGGTGACTGAGGGAGAAGGCAAACGGTGGGTTTTCAGGGAGGTGCAGCTGACGGGTTCAGAAAGCCTCTGCACGATTTGTCAGCAAACTGACTGTATTGATACTGCAACATTTATTTAGGCCAGGGGTGTCCAATCATTGCCACAAAGGGCAGAGACACTGCAGGTTTTCTTTCCAGCCACTCACTAAAGCAGGTGT
>JAQQAE010014977.1:0-12199 GCA_029823295.1 Pseudamia nigra
AGTGTCAGATGGAAGTGGGGCCCTAGTAGTGATTACTGTTGATGTGAAAATATGAAAATAAATTATACTCAGTGACAGTAAATGAGGTTTTAAATACACAAATCTGTATTCTGTCTGGAAGAAAATCCACACATTTACATCAAATATACATTCACATTTGGTTTATGAAGCACAGTATAAGAAAAGACTTTGTACATAATGGCTTGTTGTGTGGGCTGTGGTTTGTTGATCTGAAATTGGTTTAGATACTGTGTGTTTTTAGCTGAGATTCTGATGAGGTGTATAGGATGTGTGGTTTTAGACGGCAGGAGCTGTAAATATCAGTACAATTACACTTTGCCCCCGGATCTGGGGGCATTTGGGCTTAACAGGTTGCTTTAGGCAATTTATTGTGCAGAAAAAGGGTGAGTACAGAGTCAATAGCCCTGATCGTGCTCCTACAACTACTGTACAAATTTATATTATGGTTTGAAATACAGTTGAGTAAACAGAAAAGGCAGCCCAAAATTCCTGAACAAAGGTTAGACGATCTGAAAAATTGCATGAACTTGGACTTTATCTCCAAGTTGAGTCATCAAACCCTTTAAAAGTTATGATAAAACTGACTCATAGTTTTACCTCTGCTGTCGAGAATAAACTTATTAGAATTACCAGCCTCAGAATGCAGGGGCGGCCCTCGTGAGAGTCAGTTTCATCAGAGTTTGAAGTGACTGCATTCGAGGACATTTAAAGTTCTTGAGATTTTTCAACTAGATTGATCTTCATAAAACTTTGTAAAGTAGTGATGGAGTTCATTTTACTTAACGGAGTAAGTAAAGAGACCAAAATATGAATTTGTACACTAGTGGTACCTTCCTGATACCTTGGAAGTAAGAACTAGTAGTGACATAAACTCTGAGCTGATCGTGTTCTAGCTGAGAAGTTGGAAAAACATGGATGTGCACTGGAAAGCAGCTCAGTCACAGTTTACACAACTTCCAAACACGTGCCTTCTATGTCATAATGTATGAGGCATTTTACACATACAGACACTGCTGTAACATGCAATGGATAACAAAGAAACAGTACTATGTATGCGGCTGAATTAACATGAGACAAATACACCTTAAATTAGTGATGTTCCTTCAGTTGTTTCTCGTGGCAGCTATATTGAATTGTAAAGCTGGGATTGGTAGGATCTGTCAGGATCCAGTCCTGGTCTTGGACTTCTCCCCTCCCTGTGTGCAGCTGGCTCCTCCTTTCCAGGGTGTGTGTGGGCAGGACCAGACCTCCTATGGCAGATGGCACACCTGTATCCAATTCCACCTTCATCAGCAGCAATATATAAGCCTGGTTCTTCTGCTGCTCCTTGCCAGTTCATTGTTATGCAACTACCTGTTAGTGACCAGTGGCTCAGCATGAGTTTGTACTGACCACCTCCTGTGTTCAGGTACCATCTCCTATTACCTGCTTCTCGGTCCAGTTGCCTGCCTGTGTCACTGTCTCCCCGTCTGCCTGCCAGCCAGCGACTGGTCTGCCTGTAAAGCTAAAGTTATACTTACCAACTTTTCCTGCCGCCCTCTGTTTTTGGGTCCAGTGAGAACTGTGACAGGACCGCTCCAACTTTTCCAAGTTGGAATACCAACTTGAGAGAGTGTTCCAGTTGAACATTCTGACTAGGAACTCAGAAATTCTGACTTCTCAGTGCAATTGGAATGCACCTTCACACTATATACGGTGCAGTAGCATTGGTTATTGACTCTGTATCCCCTAACCATCCCACCCTTCCTCTGCACAAGAGGACTACGGCACATTAAGAAGACAAGAAATAGCACAAATGAATTCTTGACAAGCCATATGTATGAACTGAAGACAGCAAATCTGATGAGGGAACGCCAAGCGTGTGTAAAACCTAAATGTGTCTACTTTGTAGAATCTAAAATACAAAACATGCTCTGGGCTGCTTAACACTTTTTATTTAGTACATAATTCCACATGTTTTCTTCCAGTTTGGATGTCTTTAGTATTAATGTACATTTTTGAAAACAGCTTCTTCAGTTCTTGGAGAGCTGATTTGATGAGTCCAGTTGCTGGTACTAATGTGCATGAAAAGAATGACCTGGATGATTGAGAACCTTCACAGAAATGCTGAAAAACATAAAATAAATAAACAATGAAGGAGAAGGTAGATTTTGAATGGAGGTGTATGTTTTTTATGTATTATATTGCAAAAAAAATAATCCATCCTATGACAAACAAGTCATATTACACAACTAGAGTTTAGAAAAAGTGCTATAGAAATTCTGGAAATAAATAATATGAACTGAAAGAATTATCGACAAGAAGATCAAAAAATGCGTTGATCAATATGAAACCATGCTGGGCGACACGGTGGTGCAGTGGGTAGCACTCGTGCTCACAGCTGGGTTCAACACCAGGTGGTCGGGCCTTTCTGTGTGGAGTTTGCATGTTCTCCCCGTGTCTGCGTGGGTTCTCTCTAGGTACTCCGGCTCACAAGGATTAAGGGGTAGAAGATGGATGAAACCATACTATTGGTTAAAACAACCATTTCCTTTAGACACAGCACTTATACTGGGCAAGTTTGATCTCAAAAGATTAAATTTGTATCATGGCTGGCATAGTTAAATAAACCCAGATACAGTGGTGCCTCGGATAACGAATTTAATCCGTTCCGGCGTCACGCTCAGTATCGGAATTATTTATCCAAAGTGATTTTTTCCATAGGAACACATGTAAAAACAATTAATCCGTTCTGGACCCACGACAAACTCCCATATAAAGTATGTATTACACACCCCTACCTGCACATTTATTCATTATTATTTGAAAAGGAAATTACATTAATTATCTGAAATGGAATGCATGAAATTAGTTCTAAAAATGATTTAAAAATGTATTCTTACCTTGGCTTATGAATTGGTAGTGTGTCCGTGGACATTGCACATGTCCATAACTGTAAACAACTCCACCACGCCGCTGCCCACGGCCCGACAGGGGACACACCACCGCTCGCTGCCCGGGAGCCGGTACGCCGCCGCCTGCAGCCCAACAGCGGACACGCTGCTGCCCACGGCCCGACAGCAGATATGCCAACACCGCTGCCCGGGAGCCAACACTGCTGCCCGGGAGCCAACACCGCTGCCCGGGAGCCAACACGCCGCTGCCCGCAGGCCAACACGCCGCTGCCCGCAGGCCAACACGCCGCTGCCCGCAGGCCAACACGCCGCTGCCCACGGCCCGACAGTGGACACGCCACTGTCCACTGCCCGGGAGCTGATACGCCGGCGGTTCAACATGTTGAATCGCCAGGGCTCAGTCTCGGCGATGTGCGGTGGTCACGACTCCTACTTGGCGACTTTTATCAAAGGTGGACATGTGTGTCACAATGCAATCACTGTTTACTGTCAATAGATGGCGCCAGTTCCCAGGCGTGGGTCGTGCTGTCAATCTGCAGCTGTGTGCGAGGTTTTTTCAATCATGACACATCCCAACTCAACTTGATGAGTTGCGTTGAGATGAGTCGTGTTTCTCTGTGTGCGGCCGGCTTAACACTGAAGGGTTTCCATGATTTTATGAAGGAAGTGAACGTCCGGAACATCCATTACAGTTTGAAACATTACTGTGTGAAAAGGACATTTTTATGTGACACTGTGATGCAGCCATAGACACAGACCCGACTCACTGATGATGCTGTGACTATGTGAGAAAGAATGTAAACAGTGAACTTAAAAGTGCAATGTGTGTTAGGATGTCATTAAATTCACCTCACTTACGCAGACTGTGTCCGTGATTCATTTTGATAAATCGACCGCAGATTGTAATTTTAATCCACCATATACTTCCCTGAAAGTATCTTACACCACTATTTTGTGAGCTAAATATAGTAGTATTTCAACATGTGGACCTTTACAGCACTAAAACCTTCCCTGTGAACACAGGACCTAGTTTGGAGGAATGTCATATGAGGAAATGAGCTGCCTTGGCAGAGGTCTGCGTTATCTGAGTGCTTTCTAGTTATTGTAGCATCTCTGTTTGCTTATGTGGATGTGTTCAAGGCTACTCAGAGGAGACAGATGGATCATATTGTAGCCTTGGCTCATCTACCTGTATTACCTCTGCTGCTGATGCAAGAGACTGTTATTTCTGCATTTTTCAATTTCTTGTGTGCTTATTTTTTCCATCAACTCATGCACATTTTCTTTATTTGATACAACAGACTTTTTCTACCTCCTTTAAGTTTTTGATGCAAATTTTAAAAATTTGAGGTGTTAACATAAAGAAATTATATGTGCATTTTCAAAATGTGCATCAAATTGAGGTGTTGGAAACAAACCTAGTCAGTCACATGACCTATGAATAATGAAGAGATTTTATTTTCTTCTGCCAATTGTATATTTGTAAGTACAAGACAGTCCACAGTGATGTCAGCCTGTATGCTCCACAATAAACTATCAATTTTGTAGCAGTGCAGAGAAAAAATGATGACTTCATTCCAAAATGCCAACTCTTCCAAAGTAAATGCTCTTGTTTTCAGTTTTATGTGAGAACCTTAACAGGTTCCACTGTCACTGTACGGGTGACACTTCAAGCTCAACAAGCTCTTGTTCTGTCATCCTGTATCATTGAGTGTGTGCCTGGCTAGTCCTCATTACAGCCACACATAAGGTCAGTCAGACCCCCCAGAACAATATGGAGACAGCAAGACAGATGGGGAGAGACAGACAGACTCGCATAGATGGACAGCGCAGTGTCAAAAGTGAAAGCTGCAGCTTTGCCATTTCAGCATGAGGAACTATAAATGGGTATCTTAATTAAGGTCCCTAAGCCCCATACATGTCGCCAAAGGCTGTTGCTACTACTCTCATCCGACTAATATGGTTTTTATAAGGACCTGCAGGGGTAGAGAGAGAGAGAGAGAGAGAGAGAGAGAGAGGAATGTGAAACACAGGCAGAGAGAAAGGTGGATATACATAAAACATTTGGGGACAGAAATGTACAAAGTTTTTTGCCATATTCAGTGTATACATGTACTATATTGATAATGATACATTATATAGATATGTATTTCAGCAGACAATGGAAATTTAGTGGGTGTAATAATAAATAGACAAAATATAATGCCCACGTAGGTCATTTGTCCCTTCCTTCTGACACACAGGAGTGTTTTTTTCTGTGACTGGCCCTACGGGTAGCAGGAGAAATGCCACAGCTAACGATGACATGTAAAAATTCACTGCTGCATTTTTGCTGTCACCAAGTTACGGTTGCAGCTTGGATAAGCCGAGGTACAAAAACAACTCAGTTAGATGGTGGAAAATATATTCATAGTTAAAACTGTTACGATCACATTCAGTAATAAAGACTGGTTATGGTTTTAGTTGTGAATGGATACCATACTTGTAGTACTCACTTCTATTTCATGACTGACCTGTAGTATAATTTTTTTTTTCAGTTTTAAAACCTTACTTTGGTGTCAAATATTTAGTGTGTGTCCCCCAGAAGCATTTTTTTGCATTTGTTTGTTCTATGTTGTTTACCTCAGAGTCAGAAAGCAATGACATTGCATCGCAAAAATATGTTAAAAAAAATTAATTCTTCTATTTTCACTTGTAACATTGCGGTGAGATACGTACATCTAACATCGGTTTCTGTTATCAAATCCTCAGGAGCTCCTCACATTCTTACATACTGAATCTTTAAAACTTTAAGTAAATGTACTGCACAATTTAATCAGCCAAGCAGGTCTCAGATTGAGGGATTTTAGATGAGTTGTTATTTTCTGGCTTCATTGGCTAGATAAAAAATGTGAGGCTGTACTTTTCAGCTGAAACAATTCCTTTAACACTTGAAGTCTTAAGATTTTCTACATGAATAAAACAGCTCAATGGGCTAAATGACTATGTTCACAAAGGAATGTCTCAGTTTGTTAGTTTGTTCGATCATTTCCTGTATTTCTTTGTGGTGTTCAGTGTTTCCCCACTCTTTTACTGGGGGGAGTAGACATGTTTTTCAAATCAGGGCAAAATCAATTTAAATCACTTGAACACCTAAAAGGACTAGTTTGAAGTAAATACAGAGATATAAACAGTAAACATTCACAAAAACATACCACAATACTCTGTTTTTTTTATTGGAATGCTTAAATAAAATGTTGTGCCAGCTATGTATAGCTCTTGACCCAGTGTTTGTAAATGGATGTTTCTAGTCATTGTTTAAGTATTTTCAAGGAATACTAATACATTTGCATGGCTGTCAGTCTTTGGCTGTCCTTTGCATCTGAAGGAGTCTGTCTTGTGCAGGGCTGATAGCTATGACAGGCACACATACAGTATGGGTCAAAAAGCCAGCTTTAGAATGGCAATAGCAAAATTTGTCCAGACCATTGAAGAATGTCTCATTTTATGTGCCTTTACATGATCCTTCTGTCTCTTCTCTTCAACTGCTGCAATTGATTTCTTCACAATGCACCACCACTTACAACAGCATACAGCTCGGTCTTCCCATGTGAGATGTGTACTGTGTGTACTATTTTTCATGTGTCTTTTCAGCACACCTTTGTAACACGGTTTCTGCTCGCTATGTGTTCTCTTTCCCTGACAGCTCCCCATAAAACAGGGATGAAGTAGTGAGAGCTTTCACACTGAGTCTGCTCTCCAAGCACTTCAGTATCAGGATGCCTATCTTGCCACTTAATGCCAAGAATTTGACGCAGGTGTCGCAGTTCTAGACATCATAGTGCAGAGTAAGGCAGCATTACACACCTTTACTTTGGTAACAAGTGTGATATCTTGACAGCTCCAAAGATGCCTATGTAAGACACCAAAGTCCTGCATAGCAGCTTGGATTCTTCTTTTTACTTCTAGGGCAGAGGAGCTGATGTTGGTAACTGTGCTACCAAATAACAGAGACTGAACTCATCACTGGCATGCCATTAACCCACAGTTTCAGAGTCTCTCTACCTTCCAGTAGACAATCTGGAGATGACTGACACAATAACCCAGTTCTTGAGACATTAATTTTTAAGCCAAACATGTCCATTACAAGAGGAAAAGTGGTCCAAAATTAAACCTTGCAGTGTCAAGAACAGCAGATAGAGAACTATGATGGCACAAGAACACAGCCCTCCTTTACCCCAGTGAAGCTTAAAAGCTTAATAAAATTCACAAACTTTTCTGGACACCCATACATCTTAAGCATTTTCCAGGGCATTTCTCCATCCACTGTATCAAAAGCTTTAGAAGTCCACAAATACCACATATGAGGGCTAATGTTGCTCAGTGGCCTTTTCTTGTAGTGGACACAGAGTAACCATATCAACAGTGGACCTTCCAGTAGAAAAGCTACAGGTAGTACTACTTCTGACATGGATTGAAGCCGGTTCAGGATGATTGTTTTCTCACCAACTAACGCTAGTAACCCTACACCATGATGACTGCAACACTTGGCTTGATCACCTTATTTGTAAGTGGATTCTTTCCCCTTCCTGCAGCACATCTGAAGGGATGCCATTTAATCCAGGTACTTTCTCCGATTTGTCTATTGAGATTAAATTGCATAAATCCTGTCTTGCTGTCATCTGGTGTGGCTTTCTGCACACTTCAAGACTAGCTGAGCCTTGATAGTCTAGTTAGCTGCAGAAGTATCTCCTCCATCGCTTTCTTATGTCAGCCATGTTGGCTTAAAAGAGAGCTGATTTTACAGGTGCCATTGCGCTGCATCTTGGTCCATAAATTACCTTCAAAGCATTAAATAGGCTGCAAAAATTATGATTAACTGCCATATTTTGCAGTCTCTAAGCCTACCTGCACCACCAGTCATTTTTCAATGCTCTTGTCTCACACTGTACCTTGGCTTAAATTTTCACAAGTTCTCCCTCACGTGGTAGTCATAGGCTTTACGCTTCTCTTCCAAGAGCTTTTGAATGTCAACAGCATACTCTCAGAACCAGTCAGGAGGGGTATTAGGTCCTAAATAGCCTATAAGATCAGTTGCTGCAGCCCTTTTAAGTACAAATCAGTGTTTTTCAATGTCAGTATGATCCCCATGAGTAATGGGAGCCTTGCCTATGGCTGACGTAACTGCAGATGCTCAGCGTTGATGATAATCTTTGTGTAACAGCTTGTTCACATCAAAAAAATTTGAGTTAGCACTCTTGAGTTAGTGCTCTCGCTTCTTGTATCAACATAATCAACGAGGTGATAATATCCACAATGAGGGAGCATCCATGTGTAGAAGTTCTTTAGTAGATTTTTTTTTTCAGGTTTGGAAAAAAGAAAGGTGTTGGAGATGCTTAACGTATGTTATAAGCAGAAACTCTGCAGCAGCTCACCATCTGACTTCTTACCCCTAACACTCCATAAGAAATCCTACCCATGCCTGCTCTGGCATTAAAATCCCTAAGGATGAGCAGTCTTTCCTGAATAGGGACCTTGTGAGCAACATTTATTAACTGTACAGTAGATAGAATGTTTTCTTCTCTGCTTGAGGACAAGTCATTGATGAGCCATACACATTGATCATGTCAGGTAACAAAAACTTCCAACGAGAACATGCAGGCTCATCCTTCCTTCAGATATTTCGATGGGAGTTCATGCTAACTTGGCTGCTATTCTCTTTGCAATGGTAAAGGCAACCCCGGTCTCTCTCCTACCATTTGTCTTTTTCAATACGAAAAAAGGTAGTGTTACAGTATATTCTCTCTCAGAGCTTCCTTTGTCCTACAGTTCTCATTTCATGGAGTGCAGCAATGTCAACTCCATACTGACATAGCTCCTTTGCTATCAAAGTAGACCTTCTCTCTGGCCTTGAGTCATCATCCAGCATTGTTCAGACATTCCACATTACCACATTGATCTTTAGCTTCTAGTATTTAATGCCGGTATGATGATATCCTGCTGACCACTGCAAGCCAGGGAAGAGTTAGCACGCTTTCTGTACCCTACCTTTTCTAGAGGCTTCTAGGGGGGTTTCTTCACAGTGTTATCCCTAAAAAAAGGGCTGCCTGAACCCTCAAACAGCTGCCTCAGACCTTCTGGTGCTCAGGTTTCTGTATGGGCCTGAGCACCTGAGTTTCCTGAGTGTAGAAATCCAACTTGCTCCTTTCAGCTCCTTCTGCTTTCTGCCATTGTGTTCACTCAATTGGTACAGGACTTCCTACCAAAGTGATCCCTGGCAAAAATGGTTTGCATGGTATATAAGATAGATGGTTCTGTGTACCTCCAAATCAGATACCAAGCAGTGCACAAAAGTGCAAGTGGCATGATAAATATGAAGGTTTCCCTACAGTAACAGCTGCCTTCTGAATGATGGCATCAGAATGTTCAGGTTCTTCTGCATGCCATCTGTTGCTTGTGCTATTAGCCCTAGAACAGGTACCTCTGACACACATAAGATCCAACACCCTACTGTCAGTGTCACTGCTGTAACCCTGAGGAGGCATGGCTACATGGTTAATGGCACTTGCCAAAGGTGTGACCCCAGACCTTGTGGGCGGGGGCATCCACTTTCCCATGGTGGACTGTCCTACCCCAGTGCCCAGATGACCATCAGTAGAAATTAGTCAAAATTTGAGAAACTCTTTCCCTTATCCCCAGTAAACTGAAGTAATGCATCATCCAGATGTTACAATCCTCTTTTCTGTTGGTGTAGTTTCAGCTCAGGGAAAAATACATCTCACAAATGTCAGAGGAGGTGGCGGTGGTTTGTGAAACTCACTCTTATTAGTGCATTTCAGGCAGCTGTGTGTGGCAAGTTACTTTAAACAGGTATGTGAGCATGGGAACGGAGAGTCTGACACATGAGAATGGAGTGAGAATGCAGCTCAGGTACAGATTCAGAATTGAGGATCCAGAGAAGAAGAGAGGTTTGACATGCCAACCGCTCATCTGAGAAAGCAGGGCTGAAAGAACTGAGCCATTTGTCTACGGGACGAGGCATCAGAATTTTAACCAGCACGCTGACACTGTTTGTAAATATGCACCTTAAAAAACTGTGAACTACATTACCCAGCCACCCTTAGTGCTGAGGGGATCACAAATCATACATAAATAAGTGCTGTGTTTCATGAACATATACAGTGCTGTATAAAAAAAAAACTACATTTTACCATGGGTAAATTTTGCCTGATGACTTTTACATGTATATATGCTCATATCTTCTGAATCTGAATTTATCTGGTCTATATTTAACACTTGGTGTGTAACACTACACCAAGAGGCTTCAGTATGACCAGTTCTTGTTTTATAGATACTGTATTTATTCCAGCTTTCACAGACCTTAACACCTGTTTGGAAGGGTGAAGGGGTTTGAGGATCTACAGTGTAGACTCTACACTGACCTTAGAAAACATCTTCACCATGACTTTTGCAGAAATATAAGAGTGCTGAAGTTGAAATCCATTTAATATGGCTTTTTGACACTTAAACAGCAAATGGAGTCTTATGTTAACATCTGGACAGCTTTGCTATTATATACCACTGACTCTCCCACTCCTTTTCTTACTGCCAAGTTGAGTTCTCGTCTGATCTCTTCAAAATGTAGGCCAACCAGTGAAAACAGCATGCTAATAAGATTTTGGGAGTTTTAATGCACAGAAAATCACACACATCTGAATGGCCGCTGCTGTGAACTCAGCACAAAATTATCACTCTGTCAAAGGTGCTGACAGATGAGCCATACACATCACAATGCTGATGAGAGAAATGTTTACTGTGAATAGATAACAGATGTGATGGTGAATTATTTATTTCAATAATGTCTTCCATTTCTGTAATGTCATTGCTGACGGCAGCAAGTGATGGTTAGAGCAAGAAATGTACAGAGGGAGAGAGAGAGAGAGCTGTGCTGTCAGCTATAGACGTGCTATTGTCACTACTAATAAACCATGGCAGCCTTGTGACTAATTAGCCATAATTTTGCTCATCGGGGCTTTGAGAAATGTTTGAAAATCTTGCCCGAGTCACAGCCTTGTTCTGCCAGGAGGAATGTCACAGCCAGGCTGGGGCTAAGTGATGCTGGCACAGCATCAAGAGAGGCTGGCATGTGTCGACAAAAAAAACTCTCTGAATGGCCCCTAGCCCTCGAAGAACTCCACAACAGTTGGAGAGAACTTTCTGGAGAGATGGGGTTTGTCTTTGGCTACAACTTCCTCCTCTCCTCTGACCTTGATGGAAAATACTGGAGCTGTTTGCTGGTGTGAATATTCTCTGTGGATGTCCCTGGGAATTACACATAAGCAGCAGTCATTTCGGCCACTTTGAAATGCTTAGGTTGTCACTGCAGCATTTTTGTCATGTCAGCAAAATCATTCGATTTTAAGGGGATGAGAAAAATGCAGCTAATCTTGGTGGGATAATGAAGTGCACATGTGTCATTTCTCCAAGTTACAAAATAAACCAATTTCACAGATTGTTTGCAGATAGTGAAAATAAATTCTCCCGTTCTGTAACTAAAATATATGACAACTCTTATGAAATACAGCAGGGCAATAAATAAGAACTTTGAAACTCCATCTGCTGCACAACAAACTGAATATCTGAGGAGAACCTGATAAAGAGAAATATGGGATGGATTGCTTGAGGCAGTGCAAAACTTTAGAATTTCAGAGTATTTTTTGCCATTTTAAATTGTCGCTGGTGTCCTTATGTTATCAGGTCAGCCAGCCACACATTTATTTATTTGTACATCTCTTTCTCCTCTTCTATTCTTATGAACTGTATACAGTCACCAAGCCTGTGATGATTCAACTCAAAATGCTTTAGAAGCAAGGCCCCTTGTTGTAGAATATCTCAGTAAAAACATGCATTATGCAATGTCACAGCTAAGTGAAATGTCATTGAAATGATATCTGCTTACCAGTAATATGCAGTTTTAACACACAAAAAAGATGTTCAAAATGACATTTGTATGTGCAGAATCTGTGTTCTGTCACTATCTGACTATTTCTTAAGTGTTTGTATTGTTATTAAAATACTTTATTAAATATCACTTCAAGATGCCCTTTATTGTCATTTCTCAGTATTTGTGCAAAAAACCTAAAATTCTCTTTCCCACCATCTCACTGTACTGCAGCAAAAATAGCATATTTTAAAAATATTCAAAGCTTAAACTCTGTAAAATTCCTAAATCTAAACAGCTAATAAAACAAAGCAAAAAACCTGTGCTAAAAAGTGCACACTTTGTTTCTGAACATTATGTACAT
>JAQQAE010014978.1:0-12199 GCA_029823295.1 Pseudamia nigra
AAATAATTCTGTTGAACTACAATTCAAAAGCAATGTCTGATTTTCATTGGTTAATTTTCATAATTTTTTTTATTTATTATTACTTTTGTCAGATTCAAGATATTTCAGTGACCATTGTGTTTTTTTCTGTCATTTATAGAGGGTACCAACAATTTCATCCACGTCTGTACAAACTCATCCATTAATAATCCTCAGTCATCACTTGTGTCCCTCTGTCAGTATGTGCTGGTGAATTTCACTGCACAAACCCTTCCATCTGATTACTTTGTTTTGTTTGATCTATTTTTTCATTGTATGGCACATCTCCAGCCAACAACAGCATTGTGCAGTGCATGTGGGCTGAGGCAACTCAACTTCACAAACAAATGTATAAGTGATATGTCCCAGATATGTTTCTATCTGGAACAGAGTTTTGTAATGATACTGATGAATTTGTGTGTGATTTAGAGCAATGATTCTCAACTGGTGGGTGGCGACCCAAAAGTGGGTCGCTTTAAAACAGGGCTGCCAAAAGCAAGTTACCTGCTTTGCCTTCAATGGTTTTAAATGTAAAAATACAAAATGAAAATAAAAATTTAAGGCTAACACAGTATTGCAGTGATATTCAGAGGAGGCCTTGTTAGGTGTTAGACTTTTACCCCTGCACTACATAGTTAGTAATTTGTCCATATGTTTATGAGTACGTGAGTGAGAGGGAGAGATAAAAGGTGGAATGCTTGAGAGAGTACTTGTCAAGAGCATGGACAGCACTGCAGAGAAATCTATAGACAAACTACAAGCACCAACATAATCTGCACACTTATGAAGAAAATTGCAACCAAATTACATGTGCTAGTGGCAGAAAACTGGGGCTTTGCAAAGTATCATTTGCAAGTGCATTTATGTATGTCAGGCACATAACTTTTCAGAGACCCTGAGTGACACCAAAATCCATTCCATGCAGGATTTCAACAAAGGAGGTTGTGACTAATAGATTGGACATGTGCTCCAGCTTGTGACAACTGAGCATCAGTGTTAATCATGTCTGGGTTTAAGGATCAAATGAATAAACATGAGATGTGCTTAATTATGAGGGAGAGAATTCCTTACATTGGAAATACATCAGCTGTCAGAAAGAGGATAATCTCTCACACCTGCAGGATGACACATACTCTAAGTCCTTTAACAAATATGTCCACCCTAAATCTCTTAACTTCCCTTTAAATAGGGTGCAGTTGTACCGTTTCCAAGGACTGAAACGCAGCAGGGGTGACAGATGGTGACAAAAATATATAGACAAAAGAAACTGAAGCAGACAGAGAATGAACTGGGTATCACATCCTAACCTCCATGCTTGGAAGGTTGCACGTTGGTTGGGTTAACCTACTGGCTGTCTCAAGGCAGCTCTTCAACTCAACGCCCAAATGCTGGTGTCTGCCTCTGAGCTTATCAGGCTTTCCCAGATGGTGATTTGAGCACACGGAGGAGCAGGAGGCGCGCTGAAAAGGAAAGAGGAGTGTAGAGGAGTGGAGGTGAGTTTACGAAGATGAAACAGAGTCTACACTTGGGGTCAAATAAATAACGTGCGCTTTTCTTTTTTTTCTTTTAAAGTCGCGTAGGCTACTGTTTTGGCAGTCAAAGATTTTTTTTTCTAATAGATCGCATACACTTTCTACATGCACCATGATGTTACCAGAGGCTCAGGAACAAGTGAAGCAGGATATGTTGATTGTTCATTAGGGCTGCAAATAGTATGTCTAATGCGAAGCTAATGATTATTTTCAATATTAAACATTTACTGCAGCCCGGCTTACTTAAGGGTGAATATTTTAGTCGCACAGTAGTGTTGGTATTTTCCTGCCTTACATCCTTCTGCTGTCTCTGTGTTGCCGTCTTGAAATCCCTCCCCCGCTACACGACAGAATAACATCCTTCAGAGCTGCAACCAAGACGAACATGTGTTTATGGTACATTTTGTGTTGTATGCATTTAGTTCTTTAAATACTGCAGCACATTTCCTCATGTGCACGTTCCACCAAAACATCTTTACAATGTTGTTTTGTAAAGAAACCGCCATTGCGTCAGGCACCTCATGTTACCCAAAATGAGTGTGATTCACCCTTAAATTAGGGGTTTTAAACTTGTGGCCCATGGTCCCCTGGTGTTCCGGGAAGGCGTTGCAAGTGGTCCCTGGCTTTGCCCTCTGTTCATGTGTATACAGTATGTTTGAGTTTTTTAAGCTGTACTGTTGGTTAATGTAAATTACTATTTTAACTTGCTCTCATATTTTCTAGCCATTTCTGTACTTTGTTTTTATTTTTAATCAAATGCTTATAATGCATAAAATTCAACTGTTCTGTCAGTTTTTTTTGGTTCTGTTTTTATATACGGCACATTGGTATTTCACACACTCCTGCGTATGAAATGTGTTAGAAAATAAAACTGCCTTGCCTTGCAGTTTCAGTGTCTAGTTAGCAACATCTGCTGCATGCTGTTTGGACAAGGCTTCATCTTCACAGGAAACGGGGAAATGCAAGAGGGAAAAACCAAAAAGAAAAGAGCGGGGGCTGCATTAAATATGGATTTAACTTCACTACTGACAAAGGAGGTGACAAGGTACCACTGTGTTTCATATGTTCTTTTTTCAAATGAAACCATGAAGCTATCAAAAAATCTGCAGGTAAAAAAAAAAAAACTGTCCTCAAACTGAACTCATGCGGTCCCCAGGCTACTTCTTAGAACAGTGGTCACTGAATAAAACTATTTAACTTTTACTTTCCAACTTAAAAGTGTGTATCTTGCAGGATACGGTGCCCATTTGGAATATGAAAGTAGCATTATGCTGTGTCTCAACTTTAAATTTTGACATGTTGTAAACAATTAAATGGCTACTTTAGTGAATATAATGCATGTGAACTGTTGAAAGAGTGGACAGAAACTGAATAACAGTTATTCACATGTGGTTCAAACACTGGAAATCAGTTTTGTGTTTGGATAAATGACAAGCCGGTGTCATCCTCAGTGTTCCTACAGTACAACTCATCTGTCTCAGTTTCTTCAATGATTTATGTCCTTTTGATCTTATTCTGATGAGAATGTGGACATTTCTCTTTTCTCAGCTGCTCAAAGTCTGACAAAAGTTGTCACTGATATATTAATCTAAAATATGCCATTAAGAGTAAAACATATTTCTGATTTATTCAAATTCTGACAAAGAGTTACTGTTTAACTGAGACTATTATCCCTATTTTGTATCCTTATCTAGACAATGTATCTCACAAAGGATCAAAGCTGTGTGTGTGTCAATGTAATTCATTATTTTTCAACAGGAATATCTACAATTATCTTTAAAAACATTTTATACCCCAAAACATGAAACCATCTTTTAATTTGTGATAAATGTATTTTTCCATGCTCATATTTTGGACTTTGTGCACATCAATGTACAAATGAATGGTGGACTTGATCGGTTCACTTTTGTGCTAACAGGAGGGTTGGCAATCCAAGCCACATTCCATCCCAGTCACCGGGGTGGTTGTTGGAGAGGTCCTTGGCATGAATTGTCAGCTACATTTCTGTCAGTCTGTTTGCCACCACCAGTGTGTGACTGTGGTGTTGATGAATAATGAATTCAGTGCAAACTGCTTTTATGTCTTGAAAAGTGCCATATAAATGCCAGTTTGCGCATAGACTAAACATGACATGCATTTGTGTAAATCGGGTGGGGATCACAATTTATGCTGCTCTTTTCTGAATCTGACATAATAAATATCTAGGCTTGTTTGTGTAGCTTGAGGAGGATTTAGTAACAAATGTATGGATATTCACTCATTTGCGTGCATGCAAATCGAACAGCAGCAACCTTGTTACTTTCTGCTAGGCAGTACAGTTTACGCGAATCACAGCCTTTGCAATTGCTTTGTAAATTATTTACTATATTAGCTTGAAACTTGCTGCATAAATCCGATCCTTCACTGCTATTGTTAAGATTCAGAATCTTAACAACCCCTCCCCACAAACTCTAAAATGTCTGTATTCCCTGTAGCTGTAGAGTTTACCATTATACCAGAATGATCGTGTGGGGAAGGATCTGGCTATGCAAGACTACGTTTAACTGCAAAAGGTTTCAAAAAAGGGTAAAGAAAAAAAAAACACCTTAAGTGATGTGTTAATATTGCTCAGCCAGCAATGCAGTGTCTAAATATCTTTCACTGGCTGTCAAGACAGAAAAGGCAGCATAAAATTGGGCAGATTGTCATATTTGTGAATAGGGCTGTCACAATGTTGAAATCTAAGTTGACAACTGTCATAGAAATGATTACCTTTATGACAACATTGTAGTACAAGTGGAATGAAATTAAAAATCTCAGTCATATGGTGGTTAGGTATAGGGTAATAATGTCAGAAACATATTTCTGTCAGTTTTACAACTGACAAACACAATTGTGTAAAATAATATATTTCAGATTTTATAGACTAATCAGTTTGTTTCATTACTGCTAGAAGTTGGACTAAACATGTCTCTGAATGAGGAGACATGTTTAAAAGTTCTGTCAAAGCCAACTTTTATACCTTGAGGTTTTTATGAATTTTAGAACTTTGATGTTAGCTTGTTTTATCTGTTCTAATGTTTGTGAATGTTGTTTTTTGTCTGTACTGTGTTGTCATTTCTGTTGTGAACTGCATTGTTTTTAATTTTAATGTGTTTCATGTTGTATAACCCTTTAGGCCAGATCCACAATCAATGGAAAATGTCTTGCAAATTGTGAGTAATTGTGTTGCTTTAGCATGTGTAGTCTGCTCCATTTTTGTGTCCAATTCACTCAAGATTTAGCACTACTGATATGTAGGTACAAAATTGCCCATAAAGTGCTGAACGTGAGTGTGATTTGCTCTGTTTTACTTCTCAGTCCATTGTTTGTCCACACATCAGCACACAGACTGGTTTTAACTCCAATATAACACACATATCAACTTGGTTCCTCAACATCTGACCAAAGAGATCATGATTAATGTAATTAAAGATTAATTCAACATCAATCAAACATCAATAAATCACACAAATTAAAAGTTTTTCGTAAAGGAGACAAGGAGACAATTCACACTCTTTTTTTTAAATCAGATGTAATTAGCACTGATGCTTATTTGCATAGAAATGGAATGTCATGACAATGAATACATGTATGGATATTCACTCGTTTGCATTCAGGCATTCATGCAAGGTTATGGGAACACCCACAACCTTGATGTTGTCTGCTTGGCAGCACAGTTTGTAGAAGTTTCAGCCTTTGCATTTTTTAAATTAATTTCACATTATCTTCACGTTGCTTTAAGTGACACAAACCTTGTCTGGATGTGGCCCTTTGTGTTACCTACTGTACTTACTTGCTTACTTAAAAAAACAAATAAAATAAAACAATACTTCTCAATCACTAATTAAAAACAAGATACTGTACCATGCATTCACTGAGACGTTTACCTCAGTATATCACGCAAGTTTTTGAAAGAAAAATGGTGTTACCTGCAGTATGTATCAAGGAAAACTGAGATGATAAAACTAGGTTTCATCTTGAATTTCATCCAAATACTTTTTTGCCTAAATGATAAAAAAAAAACATTACATGCTACTATAACTTGTTTACGGAATGTCAAACAGGCTGTGCTTGTGACACAAAAACATTGAGTGCCATCATGAATTGTGGGAGGTTCAAGTGTTGTGTTACCAAATGCGGTGTTACAGAATGTATCCATGCAAGCTTGAGAGCTAATTGACTGTAATGTCATTTTATCTGCTTCAGCAGGTTATTGACGGCAACATCCCAGAAGCCTGTTCATCCTTCTGTCAAAGCGTCAGCATGGGACATGCCATTATCATCTCATTACAGCTCACACTTTCATATAATACTGATATTTCCTCTCTCCGAGCTTCAGGAGCTGCCACTGTTGGCTGCATTGTCGTGGTAATGGTGGAATATTCTATTTGTGTGTGTGTGTGCACATGCAGGGGATGGGTAGTACAGGATGAAAATGAGAGGTAATAAAGACAGCTTTAATTTCCCGGAGCAACTCAACACAGCCCTTATCCATCTGGTAGTTCTCGCTAACAACTTCACAGCCTTTAAATCTCCACATTCTTGTGCTTCAGCAAAAACTGCATGCTTAAATACATCAGACTGCTGAATCCACACCGACCACAATGACAGTCTGGTATCGGGAGCACCGTTTATGGAGGGAGAAGCCTTGACTGATACTTAGTTATGACTGAAATAACTGTTGTGCAGTCAGCAAAGTAAAGGTCACCAGCAGACACCAATGGGCAGCATGGTGGGGAAGCAAATTGAACTGCGACCACTGTGTTCAGGATTAGTCTGGTTGTTACACACATACCTAGGGAGTCAAACAACAAGCTTTAAGACGACAAGGAAAATCAATAGAAAACAAAAATATTCCCTCATATCCTTGTGTGTCTTTGAAGAAAAGGGAAAAAGAAATGTTGTAATGCATCTGCCCACAGTCGTTTGGCAGTTTCCCCATGTGATGTACCGATCACATGCTCTTTTAAAAGTGTGCAGGGTCTGCAGACGACCTTCTCCCTGAACCGTGTTTCTTTTCATCTGCCGTTTCCAGCGACCCTCTGCTGTGCCCCTTATTAATCTTCCATAAAAAAAACAAAAAACACTTGGTTTCAACCCAAGCACTGGGTGCAGAGTTATATCAGAGCAATCGATGTGAGGAGCTTGTGTAAAGGAAGCAGCAGCAGACCCTGGTGATGTAGGCGAAGGTGAGAATCTCAGTATGAGTCCTACAATTTATCCTGTACAGACTGCAGAGAACAGAGGGAGAGTTTCTTATTTCCACTTCAGCAGCCATCAATAGATCCCAGGTCATGTTCCAACTCAGTGCTTCATGACTGCAGCTGCCATTTGATGGTTAGGCGTTCGTCAAGTGAAACTGAAAAATGCTGAGATCAGGAATGCATGTTAATTAATAGGCAGGTATATTCTCAGATATGTAGGCAAGAACAACAATGGTAGTGTAATATGTACACTATCCAGGCAAAAAAGTCACCCCCTGGATTTAACTCTGAAAACAGGTTAGATCCTTCTATCGGATATTGACTGCAGTCAGTGCATTTCCATTGATTCACATTTTGAAGTTTGACAATAGCAAATTACAGAAGAGGGAACAAATCCAGCCATATTACTTACACGTTAGGTATTAATCCATTCATTTCATTTACTGCAGTTTTGCTTGATATGGACATAATAGATGCACTGGATGAAGAGGAAGTGGTGCAGTTAAAATACAATGATAGAGGTAATAGAACAGAAATACATTCCAACTCACAATTGTGAATATTGCAAACGGCACCTAAATATTAGGTTAGTGTTGTTTTTGTTTCAACATTCTTTTAATTCCTTGATTTAAAATAAAATGTTGTGCTTTGTTCTCAGTTGGTTCAGTTCCACAGCTTTGTTGTTTTTAAAACCACTTAAACTCTAAAGTTCCGAAATTGGGGGCACTCCATAACAAAAAGCTCTGCAGGAAAAAATCATAACACACTGCACTAATAGCTTCAAAATACACTTATATTGCACATCAAATTATACAGAGAATCTCAGCTACAAGCACATATCAGAAATATTTACAACTACCAAACACAACCGAACCAACCTAAAATAAAGCAGGAGGGTGTGGAGCTCCCAGGGGAGCCGAGTGGAAGGTGTGGAGAACCCAATCTGTGCATGTGGAACCCCCACTTCAAAAAGTGAAGACAAGGGTTAATGTGCATAAGGGAAATGGAAAAACCATTTTTAAATCAAGTCAAACATCCAGTAAATTTAACTCAGTGTCTTTTCTCATAGTTCAAAGTGTAAAATGTAACTGATGATTCAGGCTTGAACCAATGATGTAACTAAATTATTCTCAAGTATGTTGATTCTTGTCGTATTCATGAAAAAAGAAAATGTTTTTGGTGAAAAATCAGAAATGGGAAGCTCTGCTTCTTCTCTGTTTATTAGCGCCATACAAAATGTAGCCTACAGCAGCAACTTTTGAAAACACCATGTAGAACAGTTTGTGTCATGTCCTTTTATGGAAATGCACCTCATGCTCATATTCTTTTCTGCAACTTTTCAATAGCTTGCTTCATTTGGTTTATATTCTGCGGAAACAACTAGGGATTAATATGCAGTACTTCAGATGCAGCAAGGTATATAAAACTGTTGCAGTGAGGAGCTTCACTTTTATCTTGTATTTTTTTCTTCCTTTAAAACATGGACATATTGCAAGATGACAGTGCAAGCAGTGTTTCAGGCAGCATGCACTATTATTTTCACATATGGATTGGTTTCCACAGAATCTTGATCTGAACTCCTTGCAGGATGTGTTGGAGACCACTTTACACAGTGGTTTGAATTTTTAATCAGTACAATATCTTGGTGAAAAATTAATCCAAACTCTGAAATGAACTTAATGTTAGAAGATTTAGTTTTGATTTAGTGCTTTTTTGTCACAATTCTCACTGGACCCAAAAACAGAGGCCAGCAGGTAAAATTGGTAAGGTTTATTACAATGGCGAGGTAAGTATGACAGGTAGTTGAGTAAGAACAAACTGGTGAGGAGCAGCAGAAGAGCCAGGCTTGTATACTGCTGTTGATGAAGGTGGAATTGGATACAGGTGTGCCATAGGAGGTCTGGTCCTGCCCACACACACCCTGGAAAGGAGGATCCAGCTGCACACAAGGAGGGGAGAAGTCCAAGACCAGGACTGGATCCTGACATTTTCATTTTAATGTACTGTCATAACAGTACATCAAATTGAAAAAAAAAAGAAAAAAAAAGTTAAAATAAGGTAAATCCTCATTCTTACTTAAGTTGTTTTATTACATTTCAGCACAGACTACATTAATATGATTCTTATTCATTAAGGTTAGTATGACATTTCGTATTAGTTCATGTTGTTGGTTATTTCATTCATTTCCTTCTTTATTTTCTTTTGTTTCTCAATTGCTTTACTCATTTTAAGTTCATTTTCTTACCTATTTCAGTTTATTCACTTGGTTATTTTGTGGATTCTGTTACTCCACCCATCCATCTTCTACCGCAGCGGCGGAAGCTTTAACAGGGAATTCCAGACTTCCCTCTCCCCAGCTACTTTATCCAGCTCTTCTGGGGGAACTCTGAGGCCTGCCCAGGCTGGCCAAGACACAGTCCTTCCAATGTCTCCTGGGTCTTCACTGGGCCTCCTCATAGTGGGAAATACCTGGAACACCTCATCATCAGGAGGCATCCAAACTAGATGCCCAAGCTACCTCATCTGGCTCCTCTCGATGTGGAGGAGCAGTGGCTCTACTCTGAGCCCCTCCTGGATGACTGAGCTTCTCACCCTATCTCTAAGGGAGAGCCCAGCCACCCTGCGGAGGAAACTCATTTCAGTCGCTTGTATCCTGGATCTTGTCCTTTCGGACATGACCCTAACGCTCATGACCATAGGTGAAGGAAATGTAGGTCGACTGGTAAATCGAGAGCTTTGCCTTTTGGCTCAGGTCCTTCTTTACCACGACAGACCAATGCAGTCTGCATCGGTGCAGACAGCACACAGATTCACCTGCCAATATCCCGCTCCATCCTTCCCTCACTCGTGAACAAGACCCCAAGATACTTGAACTCCTCCACTTGAGGCAGGACCTCATCCCTGACCCACATGGAGCACTCCACCCTTTTCCCGCTGAGGACCATGGATCCAGATTTTGAGGTGCTGACTCTCAAACCAGACCCCTCAGTGCCCCGCCTGCACTCTAGAAATTCTGTCCATATAAATTATGAACACAATGGGTCCAACTGTCACCAAAAATGACTTAAGCTCTGACACCAGTCATACCAGAACTGAACAGCATCTTATAACTGAACATATAAGTGCATCCACCACCCCAGATTCCCAGTGCACTCCCCACAGAACTCCCAAGAGACACGGTTGAATACCTTCTCCAGACCCACAAAACACATGTAGACTGGTTGAGCACACTCCCATGCACCCTCCAGGACCCTGCTGAGAGAGTGTGGAGCTGGTCCACCATTCAACAGCCAGGACGAAAACCACACTGCTCCTCCTGAATGCAAGATTGGACTATCCGATGGATCCTTCTCTCCAGTACCCTGGAATAGACCTTACCGGGGAGGCTAAGGAGTGCGATCCCCCTATAGTTGGAACACACCCTCTGGTCCCCCTTCTTAAAGAGGAGAACCACCACCCTGGTCTGCCAATCCAGAGGCACTACCTCCAATGTCTACGCGATGTTGCAGAGACGTATCAGCCAGGACATCCCCACAACATCCAGAGCCTTGAGGAACTCCAGGCAGATCTCAGTCACTTATGTTCTTTTTTTCTCTCTCTTTTTTTAGTGTTTTACTTTTTCCTTGATTATTTAGTACATTGTGTAGGTTCTCTCCGGGTACGCTAGCTTCCTCCCACAACCAAAAACATGCACTAGGGGTTAGGTGAATTGGTTACTTTAAATTGTCTATAGGCATGAATCTGAGTGTGAATCTTTATGTATAAGTCAGCTCTGTAATGAACTGGCGAATCATCCAGAGTGTGCCCTGCTTAAGTTTTAAACAGTTTTTTACAAACAAATTTTGCATTATGAAGGTACAACCAGTACTACTACATGAGTAGGTTTTCTTTAATGAGATTCTCTTTTAGTCTTAGGTACAGTACAGTAATTATTTGTATGAGTACTTCTACGGCTGTTTGAGCCATTATAATTATACACTGCCTGCCAAAAAAAAGGTCACTACCTGGATTTAACTAAGCAAGTAGGTACCTCCCATTGCATAATATCTGAATGGGTGATTATGTTTCAGTTGGAAACAAGTGATATAAGGATAGTGGCGAACCATCATCTTCGAAGAAAAAATGTGGTTGGAAAAAAATCTTGAATGATCATGACCAGTAATCACTTAAACGTGTGGTGAAATCAAGTTGTACAAAAACAACAGTAGAACTCAGGACGATGTTTAACAGTGAAAGTAAAAGCATTTCCATGCACACAATGCAAAGGCAGCTCAAGAACCTGTGTCTAAATAGCTGTGTAGCCTTAAGAAAACCACTTATCAGTGAGGCTAATTGGAAAAAAAGCTTCAGTTTGCTAGGGAGCATAATATTTTGTTGAACTGCCTTTAGCTTTGATTATGACACACATTTGCTGTGGGATTAATTCAATAAGCTCCTGCAATGTCTCAACATTTAGTTACGTCCAGAGTTTCATTCATTTTTTGCCAAGATCTTGAATTGATGATGGGAGAGTCGGACACTGTGCAAAGTCTTCAACAGCACATGAAAGGAAATGCTTTTAGTTTCACTATTAAACATAGTCCTGAGTTGTACTGTTGTTTTGTTTTTTACAATTTGATTTCACCACACATTTACAGTAAGTGATCATTCATGATCATTCAAGATTTTTTTCCAACCACATTTTGTCTTCAAAGATGATGTTTCGCCACTATCCTTATCACTTGTTGCCAGCTGAAACATAATCACCCATGAAGAAATTATCCAATGGGAGCCTCGTACCTATTTGCTTCGTTAAATCCAGGTGGTGACATTTTTTTGGCCAGGCAGTGTAAAATAAATAATACTTTTAATGATGAGGGACAAACCCATTCTCACCTTTGGGTTGTACAAATCCATGTTCAAACATTTATATGAAGTCAGTATCTAAATTAGATTAATCAAGTGAAAATCCTTTGAAGTTCCTTCAGTTTTTTTAGGATTCATCTGACTCTGTTACCCTAGTTCATGTTCCATGAGCACAAGTAGATTTACAGCAAAAAGGGAGAATTCTGTACTAAAAGTAATATTGTAGTGTATCTGAATCAGTCGGCTCCAGCTTGAAATTGAGTATATTTTGTGGAGAAAGTGCTTCATTTATTCTGCTCATTACTGAGAACAAATCATGAAAGGATCTTTTATGAGTCACTATGAACAAGAGGGATAATTAAAATAAACTAAAACTTCCTTTGATGAGTTTGGGAATTGAATATTGTTCTGATTCACTGATAAAACTGTTTTTTTTAATATTATACTTTTGTCAGTTGTAGAAGTTGAAGAGGTGACCGTTGAGTACGAGGACGTAGCAAATATTAGTAAGGGTGAAGTGAGGAGGGCATTGAAGAGGATGAAGAGTGGAAAGGCAGTTGGTCCTGATGACATACCTGT